>VDFB02281999.1:0-29908 GCA_007258455.2 Sequoia sempervirens | reverse complement strand
CCTCTTCACCTATGGATTTTAGAATCTAATAGAGAATCCCTAATATTCCAACTCCTTTCCATTTAGAGGATGAGAAAACTATATTTATATTAGAACATTTACATTCTTTGTAAAAAGAGAGGTTCAAACACCTCTAGAAAAATTTTAGTAGGAAAACATCTTAGTTCTGCATGACACAATAGTAAAAGGCATACCCTTTCCAAAGAATAAGATAGTTATAAGACCACCTATCCCACCTCATATAACACATCTATGGATATTTTAGTATGTGGTAATAATGTTATCTAGTGAGCATAGAGTTCATACATTTCACGACAACTATCCTCCTTTACTTATAGTTTATTCTACTTGTGCACCCCTGTGGTTTCATGTTCCTTCGGAACCTAGACGATGCGAATTTACCTATTTATTTTTGCACACATCATAGTCCATATTAATATCTATTCATTGTGACTCTTGGTGTATTGATGTATTTATCAATGAGGTGGTAGGAATAGTTGTTTCTCTTCTCATGATGAAGTTAATAAATTCTAGTTATTGATGAATTCAATTTGGTGATACCTTAGTTGATAGATTCATGATTTGACATGTGCCTTTATAGGTTACTTTTCTATTTGTTCTAGATTAAGTCTAATGTGTAAATGATATGTTGAATATGAGTAAGTTCATGTTGCTTTGGCTATATTACTATGTTATACTAATGATTGCGACTGAGTTTGCAAGATCATTTTAACATGTCCTTCTTGCCTCTCATGGAAAAATCTTTGATCTTCAAAAACTAATGTTGAGATCTCATAAGAGGGAGGATTGGAGAGTTTTGATATATTTGTCACTTCTTGGGGTTTCCTCAAGAATGTGAGTGTAATTCAAGCTTAGACAAGTTACAAGAATTGTGAAAATGGAAGCAAGCTTTTTCTGGAAGAGCTAAGCTCTCTCCATACTTTATTTTTTTTCTTATTGTAAAATAATGCATTTTAAGAGTAGAAATTTAGTACTGTTTTCAAATTATTCATAATCCATATAGATAGAATGTGTTGAATTTATTCTTCTAGTATCATGCATGCACATAGTCAAATAAAGCTATGTAAAATTAATATGGTTGTAGTTTCAAGATACTTCCTTTGTTCCTATCACATGCATTTATTCACTATGCTTCATGTTTGTATGATTTATTCACTATATTAGCATAAGTTTCTGTTACGAAAGTTTTGAAACTATACTAAGTGGATAGTATGTAATAAGAAGTGTGGATTTGGCATAAGACAAATATAAATATGTTTTAATTTTAATTATTTATTTTAATATATAGAATGTGATAGATGTGCAAAATGCATGATGGATGAATCCTAAAAACTAAACTCATAGGGAATTTACCAATTTATGTTTAAGCTATTGTAATAATAAATTTTCATAGAGTTAATTACATAGATGTGACCAGTATATATTACCTGGTATGGTATTAACATATGAAAACACCATACCAAGTAAAGTGATGTGATACATATTTCAACTAGCATAAAAATGTTTGAGGATATTTTAGGAGAGGCGTATCTAAGATTATACAAAGAAGGTGAATAATTTTACAAAGTGTGACCCAAAAATTTGAATCGTGCATAGGTTGGGGGATAATTATCAATTAACTCAAATAAATAGAAACCTAAGTAGTTCCTTAATGCAAACTGCCGTAAATTGATAAACCATCATTAACATCAATGGTAAAATCCAATATCTCCTCTTTTGAACTAGATAGAACCTATATTATGCATGATACTAATTACCAACTACAAGGTGCAAAATACAATTATGACATTAAGTTAATAGTTCTAATTTCAGTTTCATAGAAAGAAGCCTTGACAAATCTGATACAAATTCTATAAGATGGCTAGTGATATATAATGGCACAATGAAGAACATATTTTACAATGCAATCAAGGGTATGTGTGAGTGCTTGGATGTGTGCACGTGTAGACACAAATTACACACCCATTTGAAAAATGGATAAACTCACTATTTCATCCTCTACTAATATATCTTGATCATACATCACATGTTCAATAATGAAAATTGAAATAAAAATAATCATTACAACTCATAATAACAACTACTATCCTAGAATTTTACAAATAAATACAAATTTACAAGAGTGCATTTGAATTCACCAAGATTAAGTCATATCATACGAGTTCAAGCAATATAGGAGGTATCAAGTCGTTTGGAGGGATAAAATCATTTGATCACTTTACATCCAACCACAAACAAGGTATGCCTATGCTTCAAGAAATGGTGTCACCCTTCAATGAGGATAGCTAGTGATGATATCTATAGTAAAACCAAATTCAAGAACCAAGGGTATAAATTTATAATCATTGTCATGTCGAGCTAGTTACACTGACCCTAGATACCCTCAAGCTCATGTCAACTTTTAAATAAAAAGCAACCTTGAAAAGTGTTACAAATTGATGATGCATAAACCATAGCATCACTTTTCCCAAAGCATTTTAACTAAAAGTCACATTAAAATATAGGTCATTTATCAACAAAACTAATATCTCTTCCTTGATTCATCTAATAATGACCACCAAATAAACACAATGCATAACCAATATACTGATTATAGAACTTAGTCAATTATTTTCCATAGTCTTGGCATACCATGCCCTTGAGTTGGGTTATTAAATTTGCATATTTTATTCACCATCAATCTATGGTGCTCAAAAAAGAAGTAAAATCCATTTATTATCTAAATATAAAAATATCAATTTTCATGTTCATTTGTATTCATATCTTTGATTTCTATAAAAAAAACAGAAACAAGTACTATGAAACTCAATGCATTCTCATGTTCATTTTTCTTCTTTCATAAATTCATATAGCTAGAAAAAAGTATTTTTTAAGTAATATGTATTCACATACAACGAATATATCGCTCTAATTTCTCACACACACACACACACACACACACAGATATATATATATATATATAAGCATAAAAAAAGTTGTAATCAAGAATCCATATCATATTTAAAATGAATGCACAAAATGCATAAAATATCAAATGCTTTTGCAAATACAGCTCTCCAATGAATGCACAAAGTGCATAATATACCTTCCATTCTATGATTTTGTTCTTCATTCTATAAGTCTATCTCTAAATATTGTCTTCTTTGAAATTCTTCACTTTTTATGTCAAAATTAAATCGAGGTTAGGGGTGTGTTAAAGAATGCCCTTGTGAGAAATTAGTATGTAAGAATTAAAGTGTTAGTCCTTTTGACCAAGTCAAGCACCTTGTTTGTTGTTGTTCACAATTTGTACATAAAAAATTATTATTAACATGTTGAATATGTGATGAAAATGAATGCATTGATAATACAAGAACGCTCTTACATGAAATGCTCATGAATATCTTTCGATACTTCAAATTAATACTTTTCAATTATATTTAAAATGCATTCGCAACTAATTTTTAATGTTTATGGAAATCTCCTAAAAGGAGGCAAACTACTTCTAAGGATATGATAACAACGTCAATTTTTAATCTTTGGAATATGCTGAGGAGATACTAATGTTGAAAACAGATGCTATGAATAGCACGAGAGCCCGGCATGACTTAAAAAAGTTTTATTAAACGGTTGGAAGAAAGAATTGGGAAAGACGGTCTTCCCACATAAAATAGAACACAGAAAATTGAGCTTCAGAATCTTAGGCGAATTTGGCCTGAATGTAATTCACAAGTTCCTGGGTGATGCGGAAGGCCTTGCTCAACACAGAATCGGTGAGAGGGGGATCTGCTGCAAAGAGAGAATTGGCGATTGTCTGAACTCCAGGAAACTGGCTGCTCAATCCAGCTATGGCCACTGCATTTTCATGGCCCACATTCTGCTGGAAATGCACCAGTGCCTTTGGAAACACAAACACATCTCCCTTCTCCAACGTTTTGGAGAAGAACTTGTTGTTGGTGTCAATAAAACCCACAAGAAGCTCACCTTCCAGTAAAACGAGAACTTCAGTGGCTCTTGGGTGTGTGTGAGGAGGATTTATTCCACCCACTGCATAATCGATGCGGACCAACGATATTCCCAACGTATTGAGGCCTGGTATCTGTTTAACGTTTGCCTGCGTTACGTTCGAGCCTACTGCATTGTCGGTGTTCCCTGGCTGCCCCAGTCCCCCGAAGAAGAAGTCCTTTGCGGAAACTTCCTTTGGGTCTTTGCAAACGAACCCGTTCACCAAAACTGTTTTGATCAATCTGTTAGCAACTCGCCTAATAAGCAAATCATATCAGACAACTATATAAAATTATATTCTCACCTTTGCTTTCCTCATCTGCAACGCAGAAATCTTGCAAGGGATCGGAATCCCCTGCCATGACATTGTCGCTGTAACAACATATCAACAGAAAAACTCCCAACGTGAAGTATATCATGCGGTTGGCCATTATAACAGAAACACGGAAGAAGCAGACAGAACAGTTAAGGATATGAATGTGTAATTGAATCATGCATTACATGATTTATATAGCTCAAACATTAACTACTGCGCAAGGACTAATTCCTCTTGACATAGTCCTGTAATTATTATAATATACTTGCAGAATCGTTCCTCTTTTCGTAACGCGGGAGTGACTACGTAAGTCCTACGGCATATGGTTATCTGAAGATCGACACACCTGCTACCGTAGACGTAATCTCGCCATTCTTTTAGTATTGTTGATATTCTCGTCTTTCTTTTAATAATGTGCAATTGTTAAACATTAGTGGAAGGATCTGGTTTTTTAAAGGAAATAAAGTTTAGGTTATTGCCAAGTGTCATTGAATTGCGAAAAGAGGAAATAATGGTTAGATTTTGTAGAAAACAATTATTTATTCCATATAGTTCAATGCGACAGAATCTCATTAGTGAGTTGCATAGTGCTGCACTTTCAAGATGGTTTAGCATAGATAATATGTATAGGATCTATTGAAGGAGACCACGTATTCACCAATCTTTTACATAAAGATGTCAAAATGATTTGCTAATTTTGAAATGGAGTGGTGTAGAATATAGTGTTGAATGGTGCACCATAAGAGTAGGGATGTAGTGTTTCTTTGTATTTTGACATATTCTATGAAATAAATTGGGTGGGCAATTTAATTATAGTTTTACATACCATTCATAAATACATGGTCAAATCAAGATTGCTAGTTAAAGTTTGACAATCTGTCAAGATGTTTAGCAGGAAAAAAATTCGTATAGAGGAACTCTTTGTTAGCATAGGTTAATTTTACATACAAATATTTAGTGCATGAGTCAACAAGGAAGACCCTAATCAAAATGGTCTATAGAAAATCTCCATAGATGGCACAAATATATTGAGAATAGAAGACTACAAGAATATAAGTATGTTGGCTAAAGGCTTTGCATAAAACATGAAATAGGTTCATTTATGAGTGATGAAGGGGCTAAAAGAGAGGAGTGTCAAGTACAAGTTGCATCGAAATGAATGTTGAAGGAAAAACAAATGCTCACATATAACCAATTGAATTAGAGAAGATTGGTAATTTCAAAAGTTTGTTTAAATTCTCAATAAATGTGTATGAAATCAAGTTGCTTGAGGGGATGGATATATTGCCACTTTTTTAAATACAGTTTTCCTACTATGCACATAATTCTAAAGATAGTGTGTAGACTCAAGAAGTGTCAAATTGAAGAACATAAATACCTTAAAAAGTAGTGATAAGAAATTAAAAAGGAGACATGATAGAATGAGTGAAAATAATATTTCATTCATTGGAATGGTGGATGACCATAGGGAGATGTGGATTTGTGAAGCAAAAGTATGTTATCTTTAGTGGTTGAAGCAACCTTCTATATAGTGTTATTTTCTGGCACCAAGCTTAAAAAATTTCAAGCTTAAGGTGTCTCATGTAAGAACATCTCAGCGATCTCACAATGTTGTATAACATAAAACTATTTGTTTAGTTTTGTTGTGTATGTGTTTCTATGTAGGTTTTCCTTGTTATGCATGTGATGTAGAGTTTTATAGAAGGGTGTTGAAGGATTTCTAATTAGGCATGGGCATACTTTTATTGTGCAATACATTGGCATGCGCCCAAAATCTTAAAACTCAAGCACTCATGATTATCAATTTTCTTTGATTTTATCAATTGTTTACAATCAATATAATATTAAATTTCAACTAGGCCCACGAAAACTTATTGATTCATGTCTTAAAACTGTATTTCTATTTCAATGCTCCAGCCATGTATTTGGGATTCATATGTTATTAGGGACTTCTTAAAAAAAAATTCTACGCCCACACATTATTTATGTTTTATTTTCCCAGACGGCTTATTTTTAGTTCAACATTTCTCTACATCTCTCATCTAGACTTTTCTTGTTGGCAATGTAATTGAGACTTCATATTAATTTTAATTGGCTAAATATTAAATCCACATATTGAAATTTTTAAATTAATTAATTCTTATGTAATTTTGAACCTTATTTTAATTTTATGCTACATTCTAAAAGGCTTCTTGCATTTAGGATCTATGTCATTACTCTACTACAAATCAACATCTCAAACTAATCACTTAGCTGAAGCTGAGGCAGCATATAATGTCATTAAGTTGGCATTTGATAGGGTTTTTTCTTTAAATTGGATTGAGGTGGGCTCGGCCAATATTATAAAATGTTTGCTTAATCTGAGCCCCCTGTTGGATGATCAACTCTCCCATTAATGATTCCCTATAAATGATTAAATCTTTTGAGGACATCAAAATTACTCATATTTTTAGGGAGGGAAATAGGTTGGTAGATTTTTATGCCAATGAAGGGGTTAAACTTTACTCCCTTAAAGTGTGGGATGGGTACTTGTAAATACCAACCGAAGTACTTACCATTATAAATAATGATGCTATTCATGAGTTATGAGGAGAGAGGGGTTTGGATGTTAATGGGTTTCATTATCATCGCATGCTTTGTGGGTATTATGGAGTTGTTCAACTATTTCTAGAGTTTAGGAAGTTTATTGAGAAAGAATTGTAAAGATCTCTTGGTGAATATGGGGGGTGACCGGAATTGTGTGAAGCCACTATCCCATGATGGATTCAAGGAAAAGCCTAAGGTGTGGATGATTTTGGAGGAGGTTAGTCTCATGTCCTATATGGGGAGGCTTCATAGTTATGACCATGAAGCCATTAAAGTGTTTTTCAAGAGTTGGAGGAATCGAACATTGACAGTTCAAGGTGTTGACTTCACTATATCTGAGGAGTTGATAGAACAAGCTTTTTGTATCCAATTACAAGGAAGGAAATTCTTCAAGGACCAAAAGGCTAATGAGGAGGCCTTGAACCAATTTTTTAAAGGGGACAAGAGTGAGAAACTTGTGAAACTTTCCTCATGGGGCTACGAAAGATTATCCATTAAGCCCATTTGGCCTGAGATTGTTGAGGTGATTATGAGATATATCACCCTTGATGATAGGTTTACGACTATCCTTGGTGTCCATTTCAATTAAATTAAATTAATCACTTTAGACATAATTTTTTGGAATCTTTTCCATTTTATTTGCTTGCATCCCTAGACTCTTCGATTAAAGACCACCTTAAAAACCCTAATGCACTTTTCTTGCATGAGGGTATGGTGTTGTTGTTGATGGAATATGCAAAATCCCATATGCATGTTAAGCCTCTTAAAGGTAAAGGAGGTGGTAAAAAGAAGCAGCATTCGATATCTTTCAATACGGGGTTGGACACTTCAAAAGATGTAGTTGATGAGTGGCAAGATGAGGAGGGTAGGGTGGAATCTATTGAAGACCTTTCATCTTCCCCCTCAAAATCGGGTGGGAGGAAGAAAAGAAAGAATTATTCTAAAAAACTCCATTGAAGAAGAAATCCAAAAAGGATATCTCATGGTCGGATGGGTCCCAAATGGGGGATGAGGAGGGCAGGTGCAAAATATAGAAGTTAGGTGATGATGAGGTTGGGTGCAGAAACCAAAGGTGGGTGAAACAAATTTTGTCTTCTTCGAATAGTTTTAGTGACAAAGGGAAAGAGAAGGTGGTTGGGGAAGGTGTCATGGAGAAAGAGGTTGCCCGAGTGGTAGAGGACTAGTCCCCTGTGATGGACCTGATTCAAGGACACCAGTGATGCTATCAATAATGACCCTTTCTCGAAGGATTTTTCTTATTCACGTGTTGAAAGGGAAGTGATAATTGACGTTTTAAGTGTTTCAAGAGAGCGCGTGACCGGTATCTTTAGATTAACTAAGTGGTTCTTGATAGAATTTAACAAATTTAATGTGAAATTCTATGGTTTACAAGAGAAGGTTGACAGTAAAGAAAAAAATTAGATGTTGAGGATATTGTCTGGGAGATCAAACTGGACTATGACCTCCACATCTAGGACATTGAGGAAATGATTCAACAAATCAAAACCAGCATGGAAAATCTTTTAAAAATCAACCATCGTTCCATCAAGAATAGTGCAGAAACATGAAAAATTTTCATAAAGAAATTGAGGGAATTGAGAGAAGAGCAGATGGTTGATGGGAACCCGAGCAAGGTTCAAAGGAGGTTCCTGTCAAATAAAAAGGTTAAATTATGGTGAAGGGAGATGAAAAGGGTCTTAATGCTTGCACTTAACAGAAAAAGAAGACCTCTGATGAAGAAAAGGAAGAACCGCTTACCCTGGTTAATAAACACTATGACCAGGAACTAGAGGCACTGGAATACACCCTCAAGAACATTAATTAGTCTATTATGTAGTTTCTTTTATTATGTTGTTCATATACAATAATAATAATATATTATAAAAATTA
Organism: Sequoia sempervirens; assembly: GCA_007258455.2. Taxonomy (NCBI): domain Eukaryota; kingdom Viridiplantae; phylum Streptophyta; class Pinopsida; order Cupressales; family Cupressaceae; genus Sequoia; species Sequoia sempervirens. Next base: position 21,111 of record VDFB02281999.1, on the reverse strand, counting down.
ATATACATGGTGCTCAGTCTCAAAAAAATTGTATATTTTTAAAAACAGATATCCATTTCTTAAGGTAAGTAATAGATATCCATTTTTTTACAAATTGGATATCCATTTTTACTGGTTAATATAAGATATATGTTATTAATGGATATCCTTTTTTAAAAAAGAGGATATCCATTAATAACGGATATCCATTTTGCTTTGGTCTTTACCTTAGAAAATGTACTTTTTACCAACCCAACCAAAAAGTCAAACATGGGTGATGTAGATATCCATTAATAATAGCAGAATGAACTTGAGAATCTTAGAAGAATTTGACCTTAATGTAATTCAGAAGTTCCTGGGTGATGCGGAAGGCCTTGCTCAACACAGAATCGGGGAGAGGGGGATCTGTTGCAAAGAGAGAATTGGCAATTGTTTGAACTCTAGGATACTGGCTGCTCAATCCAGCTATGGCCACTACATTTTCATGGCCCACATTCTGGTGGAAATGCACCAGTGCCTTCGGAAACACAAACACATCTCCCTTCTCTAACGTTTTGGAGAAAAACTTGTCGTTGGTGTCAATAAAATCCACAAGAAGCTCACCTTCTAGTAAAACAAGAACTTCAGTGGCTCTTGGGTGTGTGTGAGGAGGATTTATTCCACCCACTGCATTATTGATTCGTACCAACAATATTCGCAACGTATTGTGGCCTGGTATCTGTTTAACGTTTTTTTGCTTTAGGTTGGAGCCTACTGCATTGTTGGTTTTCCCTAGCTGCCCCAATCCCCGAAAGAAGAAGTCCTTTGCAGAAACTTCCTTTGGGTCTTTGCAAATGAAACCGTTCACCAAAACTATTTTGATCAATTTGTTAGCAACTCGCCTAATAAGCAAATCATGTCAGACTATATAAAATTGTATTCTCACCGTTGCTTTCCTCATCTGCAACACATAAATCTTGCAAGGGATCGGAATCCCCTACCATGACATTGTCGCTGTAACAACATATCAACAGAAAAAGTCCCAAAGTGAAGTATATCTTGCGGTTAGCCATTATAATAGAAACTTAGAAGAAGCAGACAGAACAGCTCGGGATGTCAATGTGTAATTGAATTGTGTATTACATGATTTATATAGCCCAAACATTAACTACTACACAATGACTAATTCATCTTCACTTAGTCCAGTAATTATAATATATACTTCTAGAATCTCGTTCCTCTTTCTGTAACGCGTTTGTGACTACGTAAGTCCTACGGCATATGGTTATCTGAAAATAGACACACCTACTACCGTAGACGTAATCTCGCCATTCTTTTAATATTATTTATATTCTTGCAATTTTTTTAATAATGTGGAATTGTTAAACATTATTGGAAGGATCGGGTTTATGACAGGAATAGTGTTTAGGTTATTCCGAAGTAGAATTGCGAAAAGAGGAAAATGTCTTTCTTCTTGTGTATCTAGTTAAGATACTTTGTGTAATCTATGATGACTTTTGTAGAAGATAACAACTATTTATTCCACATATTTCAAAGCGACATACTTTCATTTGTGAGTTTCATAGTGTTGTGCTTTCAAGATGGTTTAGCATAGATAATGTGTATAGGATCTATTGGAGGAGACCAAATATTGACCAATTTTACATAGAGATGTCAAAAGGATTTGCTAATTTTAAAATGGAGTGGTGTAGAATATGGTGTTAGAAATGTATATCACTTAGAAAGGGATGTATAGTTTCTTTGTCATTGTGGTACGTTTTACGAAAGAAATTGGGTGGGAAACTTAATTATATAGTTTTGCATACCTATCATTAATACACAGTCAAATCAAGGTTGTTAGTTTAAGTTTCACAATCTATCAAGATGTTTAGTGAGAAAGAAACTCATGTAGAAGAACTCTTTGATAGCATAGGTTAATTTTACGTTCAAATATTTAGTGCATGATTCAAAAATGAAGATCTTATTTAAAATGGTGTATAAAAAATCTCCATAGATATCACAAATATATTGAGCATAGAAGACTAAGAGAACATAAGTATTTGGCTAAATACTTTTTATAAAACATGAAATCTAGGTTCATTTATGAGTTATGAAGGAGCTAAAAGAGAGGAGTATTAGGTATAAGTTGCATCGAAATGAATGTTGAAGGAAAAATAAATGCTCGCATATAACCAAATGAACTAGACAATATTGGTGATTTCAAAAGTTTGTTAAAATCTCAATAAATGTAGGGAATCAAGTTGATCGAGGGGATGGATATATTGCTGCATCTTAAAATACAATTTTTACTACTATGCACATAATTTTGAACATAGTGTGTAGTCTCAAGAAGTGTCACATTGAAGAACATAAATACCTAAAAAGTAGTGATAAGAAATTACAAAGGAGACATGATAGAGTAAGAGAAAATAATATTTCATTCATTGGAATGGTGGATGACCATAGGAAGATGTAGATTTATGAAGCAAAAGTATGTTATCTTTAGTGATTGAAGCAGCCTTCTATTTAGTGTTATTTTCTAGCACCAAGCTTAAAAAAATTCTCACTTAAGGTGTCTCATGTAAGAACATCTCAGGTATCTCACAATGTTGTATAACATAAAACTATTTATTTAGTTTTGTTTTGTATGTGTTTCTATGTAGGTTTTCCTTGTTATGCATGTGATGTAGAGTTTTATAGAAGGGTGTTGAAGGATTTCTAATTAGGCATGGGCATACTTTTATTGTGCAATACATTGGCATGCGCCCAAAATCTTAAAACTCAAGCACTCATGATTATCAATTTTCTTTGATTTTATGAATTGTTTACAATCAATATAATATTAAATTTCAACTAGGCCCACGAAAACTTATTGATTCATGTCTTAAAACTGTATTTCTATTTCAATGCTCCAGCCATGTATTTGGGATTCATATGTTATTAGGGACTTCTTAAAAAAAAATTCTACGCCCACACATTATTTATGTTTTATTTTCCCAGATGGCTTATTTTTGGTTCAACATTTCTCTACATCTCTAATCTAGACTTTTTCTTGTTGGCAATGTAATTGATACTTCATATTAATTTTAATTGGCTAAATATTAAATCCACATATTGAAATTTTTAAATTAATTAATTCTTATGTAATTTTGAACCTTATTTTAATTTTATGCTACATTCTAAAAGGCTTCTTGCATTTAGGATCTATGTCATTACTCTACTACAAATCAACATCTCAAACTAATCACTTAACTGAAGCTGAGGCAGCATATAATGTCATTAAGTTGGCATTTGATAGGGTTTTTTCTTTAAATTGGATTGAGATGGGCTCGGCCAATATTATAAAATGTTTGCTTAATCTGAGCCCCCTATTGGATGATCGACTCTCCCATTAATGATCCATTATAAATGATTACATCTTTTGAGGACATCAAAATTACTCATATTTTTAGGGAGGGAAATAGGTTGGTAGATTTTTATGCCAATGAAGGGGTTAAACTTTACTCCCTTAAAGTGTGGGATGGTTACTTGTAAATACCAACCGAAGTACTTACCATTATAAATAATGATGCTATTCATGAGTTCTGAGGAGAGAGGGGTTTGGATGTTAATGGGTTTCATTATCATCGCATGCTTTGTGGGTATTATGGAGTTGTTCAACTATTTCTAGAGTTTAGGAAGTTTATTGAGAAAGAATTGTAAAGATCTCTTGGTGAATATGGGGGGTGACCGGAATTGTGTGAAGCCACTATCCCATGATGGATTCAAGCAAAAACCTAAGGTGTGGATGATTTTGGAGGAGGTTAGTCTCATGTCCTATATGGGGAGGCTTCATAGTTATGACCATGAAGCCACTAAAGTGTTTTTCAAGAGTTGGAGGAATCGAACATTGACAGTTCAAGGTGTTGACGTCACTATATCTGAGGAGTTGATAGAACAAGCTTTTTGTATCCAATTACAAGGAAGGAAATTCTTCAAGGACCAAAAGGCTAATGAGGAGGCCTTGAATCAAGTTGATCGAGGGGATGGATATATTGCTGCATCTTAAAATACAATTTTTACTACTATGCACATAATTTTGAACATAGTGTGTAGTCTCAAGAAGTGTCACATTGAAGAACATAAATACCTAAAAAGTAGTGATAAGAAATTACAAAGGAGACATGATAGAGTAAGAGAAAATAATATTTCATTCATTGGAATGGTGGATGACCATAGGAAGATGTAGATTTATGAAGCAAAAGTATGTTATCTTTAGTGATTGAAGCAGCCTTCTATATAGTGTTATTTTCTAGCACCAAGCTTAAAAAAATTCTCACTTACGGTGTCTCATGTAAGAACATCTCAGGGATCTCACAATGTTGTATAACATAAACTATTTATTTATTTTTCTTGTGTATGTGTTTCTATGTAGGTTCTCCTTGTTATGCATGTGTTGTAGAGTTTTATAGAAGGGTGTTGAAGGATTTCTAATTAGGCATGGGCATACTTTTATTGTGCAATACATTGGCATGTGCCCAAAATATTAAAACTCAAGCACTCATGATTATCCATTTTCTTTGATTTTATCAATTGTTTACAATCAATATAATATTAAATTTCAACTAGGCCCACTAAAACTTCTCGATTCATATCTTAAAGTTGTATTTCTATTTCAATGCTCTAGCCATGTATTTGGGATTCGTATGTTTTAACTTTTTTACCCCAACAAATTTTCAGGTAACTAGTGGTTGTTGCATATGCTAGAATTGAAATAACACATCTAATTGGCGCATTATGGCTATTTGAAAAAGCCTTGAATAGGTAGTTAGTTACTTATTTTATACATCTTTCAATGTCTGTTTCAATCCAAAAGGGAAAATGCACCCTATAAATAGCTCTGATGAGATAATTTTAGCATAACATAAGCTATGAATTAATACTTTCCCAAGTAGAAAGAAGGTACAGTAGCAAGCTATAAAATTTTGGCTTGGACCCGTCATAATTTCTTGCATTAAGTTTCAGCTCACTCTATTTGGATGTCCCAAATGAGCTAATCACTTGCCTTCAAAAAGCTATTAATTGAGAGTAAAAATTATAGATAGACTGTAACTCTCCAAAAAGTTATGAATAAGCTAAAACCTTGCAGAAGTTTCATGGATTTAAACCAAAAAACCCTCTAACAAGACTAATTATGGTAAGAGCTAGAAAAACACCATGATTCATAACATTCCAAAAGTATTTATGTACATATAAAATAATCTCATAAATTTACCATATGATAATGATGATATATAGAGAAACATAAGAGGAATACTTCAAGTAGTTTTCCAAAACAATGTATCAAACCATGGTAAAAAGAAGAAAAAAATCTCATTAGGCGGCAATAATAACTGAATTGATAATGCATTGTGATATATTTAAGTGTTAATTTGTAAATGGAGCCCAATTTTGTGGAGTAGAAGTTGCATGTGAGTTGAGGTTGTTAATTTTAACAACTTCTTTAAGTAATGGAAATGAAAAATAAACTCCAATATCAAAGAGAGCACAATGAATGTATTAATATTCTAAAACACCATTTCTCTCCTCAATTTCACAACATTTTGATAGCATATATGTACATATAAAATAATCTTGTAAAGTAACTAGATGAAAATGATGATATATAGAGAAACATAAGAGAAATACTTCAATTAGTTTTCCAAAACAATGTATCAAACCATGGTAAAAATTAAAAAACTCCTATGAAAAATGAAAAATATCTTCTTCCAGGAAGAGAAGATAATAGTTACATTTTCACATCATGTTTTGTCAGTATAGTATGTTTAAAAATTCCACTCCATAATCCAAACTCACTTAACTATACAATTCAAGTCCACTCCTATTATTCAAACCAAATCAAGTGGTTTAGCCCACTCTTCAATAACATGTAATATTCTTTGATGATCATCAAGCTATCTAGTATCCACTTACGACGTCCACATGCACATGGAATTGGATGAAGGGATAGGGCAATAGCAATTACTAGGTGGCTATATTGATATACCTTGTTCTCAGGTTGATAATCAATTAAATGAATCCTATGCTGAACAATTTTGACTTGTTTGAGATATGTCCCTTGCACTACAACTGAACTTGTGGGAACCAACATTCCAAGGTAATACATAACATTTACAAGGTCAATACAAGTAACAAAAATTAAAAAATATGCATTCAACAGATAAATCATGCAAGAGCATATATTTATTTAGCCAAACCTGTGGGGGACGACATTCCATCACTTGTTTCTGATTGTGCTAGCTTCTGACTCTCTCTTGTGCAACACAATAGATAATAACTAACACCTTCTATGTTTCCAGGCTCTGTACTATGAGTGCAAAAATATCTCTTGCACCAAATTTACACAGAAAAATTGTAAAAAAAATAGAGTTCCACTATCATTTAAGTATATGTAAATTTACTTTAAAAAAAGTAGCTAAATTAATAAATGATTAAGTTTCAAATTTACACAAGCTCGCACATGCACGATATAAATATATATACATGTGTAGACATCAAATCTGCAATATGTTAAGCCTTAACAAGAATAAATCAAGCAAAACACAACAAATCTAATATCCCTATGAAATATTGCTTCATGTTAGATATGCTAAACAATAAGACAAGCTAAATAAGCATATAAACAACATGAATCCAAATTTATCTCATAGTGGATTGGTGCTATTGTTGAAAATAGCCCTTTCCCAATCCTTGATAGATAAGCTAGATGATATGAAATTGCTATGAAGATGGAGATGATAAATGGACAAAATCAGTTCTCAAGGAGAGTGACTTTGCAAGAGATTTGTTGATGAAATTGTGGAGTTGTGGAGGATTTGCTTGAGGATGAAGCCTCTATTTGAAGATTTTCAAATGCTAAGAGTGCCAAACATGGAGGATGTGGGACTAAGATTGGACAAATGAGAGGAAGACACTTGTCAAGTGGTGAGTGGTTGATGCATGTGCAAGATTTGGGAAATGTGCCCAAGAGGGGGGGAATTTGAATTCAAATTTGCAATGAATGTTGAGTTTGACCTTTGGAAGGGGACATGTAAGAGACATGTAAGGCCTCATAAATGCTCTGTTGGGTGTACATGTCCACTTGGGGGGAGATTCAAACTTGGAGAATATTCTCCCTTTATGCCAAGTTGAAAGTAAATAAAGATTTTGATAAATCAATAAAATGCAATTTCATGTGCAAGTGGCCAAATCTAGAGAATGCAAGTGGTTAGGATTAGTATTTGATCATTGTTAGATTAGTTTAATGATTATTAGGTTAGCTTAATGGTGTTTAGATGATTTTGACTTTTAGGACTTAAATATTTGATTTATTTAAATCAGAAAAGGATGGAAGATGCATTTTTGAGATTTTAATTAAATAAAGTTGTATTTATTTAATTAAAGGATAATGTGAGCCTTTGATTTATTCAAATGAATAACCTTAGGACTAAAGACCTGATTTTCCTAGCGAATGGATTTGCTGCATTTGATTTATTCAATGAGCGGATGTGATAGAACAAGGTTGGATTGAATCACTCACTGACTCAATGCTCTAGGTCACAATTTGATAACCCCTTTGGTGATATCTCATCCACCACTCAACCTGTAGGTCACCTGCTATTTAGGAACCCCTGGTTAGATTTCCAACCCTGCTATCATTTTCCAATTTGCTGCTACTAAGAATTTCCTGGTGTTTTCCCTCGCCTTCACCACCTAGCCCTTAATCCACTTAAAGACTAGTGAATCACTAATACCTCCAAATCTTGTTGCAGGGGTGTAAGTAGCTTCCATAGATTCAAATAAATCTTCTAAAAGTTTTTGAACAGCCTTCATAACCCAATCCCCCATCGCTTTCACTAAATCACCAATTGAGGGTTTGAAAGGGCTACAATGCTAGAAGCCCAGTTAGGCCTCTTGACAGAGGAAAATGCAATTTTCTCCTAAACTCCCCAAATGGCCTGAGTTTTTCTTTTGGGGTTGGTGATTTCCATGCCAACAACTTAAATATTCTTGAGGTTTTGAGCCTCTACAGGCGGTACACTGCCCAAATGCAAAAGGAGCCAGGAACACTAGGGTTTCAAAACTGTTCAGAACTAGTTTAGGACTGGTGAAAAGTTCTTCATGAAAACGGACTGTTACGGGCTCTTCCTTGCCACCATGCAGAGCCAAGACACTCCCCTAAATCCTCAAAAAAGAATCTTTCAAAAATCTTCACTCCCCTGCAAAATATTTACGCTGTCCTCAAGCTTTTCCTAGCCGGGTTCTCACTGTCTCGCCTAGGAAAAGACCTTAAGCTTGCTCATTGAACCTCTAATGTCTAGCATATTTACACTATTTACAGACAAGGATCTTGGCCACCTTCCCAACGTGCCCATGTTGCTGGCACAGAAAAAAATGTGGCCTAAGACCCCATTTTCACTACTTTCAGCCAAAACAGAAATAAGAGACAAAAAAACAGAAAATGTACAAGAACAGCAAAAGCGATGGATTTTATAATTAAAATGCCACTAGACTGATACAAATAGCTTTCCCATGCACTAAGAAAATCCACAAATACTTAACATAACTCTTTATTTGCTGCTTCTAACGCAGAAACAGAAATCTGCAATTTTTCACATTAAAAGAAGGAATAAAAAGCGTTGTTTTCACTTCCTTTCACAAAAACTGCCAATACAAAAAGCCTCCAACCATCTCAACAGCTCGAGATCTTTCTTTACATTATGAAAAATCAGTTAGGTTTTGCTGTTTCGGGCTCCAAAATGAAAAAACAATTCGCGTTTGAAAACACACTGTGTTTTCCAGTTTTTCCCTAAAACTTAGGAAACGCCTACAAAAGACTTCCCAATTTAATTTTAAGTTTAGCTAATCTCTAAAAATGTCCCCTTACACATCCTAAAAGGAATTAGGACCTTGCACAACAAAAAGGAAATGATTTAAAATCAAAACATCAAAATATGCTTGTTTTTAAGGTAGGTGCTCCTGCACCAGGATGACTATGCATAATGCTAATTTTGCGTGTCTACAACATGTACATACCTTTTTTAATCAGTCTTGAAATATGGTCATAATCAATTGAAATCAAAGGAACTTCTTCAAAGCTTTCATCTTCATCTTCATTGTATGTGTCACTAACATCCAAATTCCATCCACTGGCATATCCTTGTTGTTGGTGTTGCATTCATCATAGTTTTCTAAAATGTAGTAATAAAAAACATGAGTAATCCCTAGCGTGCAATATCCATGGGAAACTATCTGTACTCGTGACAGAATGCAAAGATCTTGTTTTCTCTACCCTCTTGCATCCATGCATTGATCTTATATCCACACCTACAAAACTTAATTGTGAATTAAAAAATAATAATTAATATAAATATATTCAAACTAAAATAAAAAAAATTGAATGTACACATATATGTATATTTAAAGTTTTAAATTCAAACAAAAACATACCTAATATCTCCCAAAACACTCTATGTAACATGTATTGATCGGTTGTTGAAGATGTGCCAACCTCATTTGATGCAACTTTAGTGTTTTTGACACCATTCAACATGATGTCCATCTCTTATGTGATCTCCCTCATAATTCATTTGGTATGTTCTTAGAGCACATTTGATGCAAGCTCCTGCACCATCATGTTCACCCTTTTCGTGCCCACTCTCAAAGAAGCTCCAAGCATGTGGTATGTTGTGATTTCGATAATATCTACATAGTGCATAAAATGGCCTTGATGATTTGAATTGTGAAGCACATACATCTGACCATACAAAATTCTTTTCAATTCTGACAGCCTTGATTGCCAAATATTCAAAAAACTTCTTGAAGCAATGTTGTACAAATAGTGTTCCATGCTCTTTGTCATCACTAATATAGAAGTGATATTCTTTCTTAATGACTCATTCCTCATATGTACTATCAACACCATCCAAAGCCACTTGTGCATGTTGATAACACACTTGCACCATGATAGTGATCTACTATGAAAAATAGTATTGTGATTGAATCTATTTTTGATGTACAAAAGAGTAGTTCTCTACAAATTCAACTACTGACAACATTGTTCCAATTGGGAAAGTATCTCTTAATGTCTAAAATTGGTGTGCTTGCGACTTAGAAAAGAAATAATGTTGTATGTATGCTTGTATCAATTTATAGAACATTTCCATAAATGTTCTGATAAGTATCTCCTCTTCTACATAATCTAACCTTATTGATTCTTTTCCACTTTTGGTATGAAATTTGATGTACTTGTAACTCTTGCAATTTACCAACTTTTTCAACTCGGTATCTTCATCTCTCAAAGGAATTTTTGTCAAATTTCCACATGTTTCATAGACTCCTTTTATGCAGCTTATTTGACTGGATGCATTATCATCATCTGATTTATCACATAGGATGGATGTTATGAACTGACTTGACTATCTAGGAGGTGCATTCTAAAAGCTGTCACTTTCTTCTCTAATCTTTTGAAACACGTGATAGTAGAGATCAAATTCAATATGATAATGACAACACATTTCAAAAACCTTGCTTGTGTTCACATAATATGGCCTTAACCTTTCAAACATTGTTTTCCTGGAATCTTTATATGTGGATTTGAATTACAAAACAACACATACATTTCATGTTTTGTTATGTCTAACCAATGTTTTGTATGTAATTCATTATTATTGGACCTAATCCTGTGTTTGATAACATCTCTACTATTTGATAAAGGACGAGTATGATCGTTCCAAAATCTTGAGATCAAGTTCCTAAAAACATCTTGAATCCTATCAGAATGAGGAGCTCTACACATAATTTCCCAATTGCCTTCTGAGGTACTATCATACAGTGCCTTTCTCCTTTTGACATATTGTGTTAGTGTCTTTCTACTTAAACCAATCTCAATTGAAAGTGAAGAGATTTGTCCTTTTTTGGCCATTTTTTCACTTAAAATCGATGTCAACATGACTCTTCTTAAAATTGCCTTATCTGTTGATCAAGATTGTTTCCCAATGGAACCCAAACCTTTTTTGAATTTTTTAGAAATGTCTCTTTGTAGGTGTGAACCTTTCCTCTTTTTCGTACTCGTATCTACACCCAACAATTATAATGGCTCTTGTAGCTCATTAATAAGAAGTGCAATTGACAACAGTTGGGCTTGATCAAATGTATCAAGGTTATTAAAATAAGAAATTACTTGCTTTGCAATTTTTTTCATTGACCTTCTAGTAGTACATCTAGGTTGTCCGGCATAAAACTTCAATTTTTCCATATCCATTTGAAATAAATGGCCTAAATTTCTAGAAGAAAATTTTCTCCTCACCTCTTTAGCTAGATTCATATGCTCTTCCATGATGGTATCCGGAAGTGATCGTGACCCCTCTCCAACATCCATTATTTGAGCTTGGGCCTCCTCCCTAACATCAACTATATGTTCTTCTACCTCATTTTCTCTAGTATCTAAATTTGGCCTAACTTCTACTTCATTTTTTGTAGTGGACTAGGTTGGGTTGATCATCCCTTAATGTTTGGCTCATCCATCTCTTTCTCATGCTTTTCAAGGTGCTAGTTGATAACATTACTGGGCATATGTAACATGGGGCATTGGCGAGGAACTGAAAGTCACTCGACTACTTTTTGAGTGGGAGAAATGAATGAGCACTAAAATTAGTTCACAGGAGAGCTTATCTATTTTTTTGTATTCCTCCCCAAGCCTCTATCCCGCCCATCTATCTGATTCCAATCCTCGGGCCTATTCCCCTTCTGAATGGGAGCGATCAACAAGGAAGACCATGATAAGCAACTGAATGTCACTCAAAAATCTAAAATTTGTTGCATGCTACAATCATTTAAAAAAAATATTAATCACCATGAATTGCACGGTGTAGTCATTAACATTGGTTCATAATTAAATGTGTTAACAAAGGATGCTTGGATCGCCATAGGTCATCCTACACTATGACCTTATATTTATTGTGCATGGTGGATAAGACCTAGGATGTTTGAAATAACTAGGTCATCCTACACTATGACCTTCCTTGTATTTATTGTACATGGTGGATAAGACATATGAGAAGGCCCTTGGTATTCTAGAAAATATTGAGGTAAGTAGTGAGGGAGTTAAGTTTTGTATTGACTTTGAAGTGTTAGGAAATGGGAAAGGTTGTCACTACCTTGTGCTTATTGGTTGGGTATTATGTTTTTCTATAGATGTCGGTGTGTATTTCAAGCATGAACTATGAGTTAGGAAAATGTTGACTAGCATGTTATTATTCTTCTAGGTCTTACGCAAGGTCATCCTTTATGAGTCTATTCATATTGAAGTGAAGGATTCCAATGATATCTATTCAATTACAAAGGGGAATAGTGATTACATTGAATCATCTCATGATGGAATATCATGGTAGGACAAAATGTTAACAGTAGATTTAGAAGTTCCCTTGAAAATATGGAACTAAATGTTGAATATGAGTAATAAATTAATGGTCCTATTTTTCAAGAGAGGGGCCTAGGTTTCTCAAATGAACTTTTAAATGATATATGAATGTCAATTTACTTAGTGAGAACCCTAATAGTAAATTTAATTTATCCTCTACTACATAATTCTTCAATAGCAATAGAAAATGGAAGGTTAAAGGGAAATGAAATGAATAATATTGGGAGAGGCTCAAGTTTGACATACCTTGTTTACGTCTATAATAAATTTTCAAGCTTTCTTCGCGTATTCTTTGTTTCGGTTATGTTTAATACTTTTGTGCAATCTTACTTTTTCTTCTCTTTTTGTTCACCATCTCCTTCTGTGTAAAATATCACTTAACAATTCCTCTAAATCTTCTCCTCCAAAGCCTACCTTGTAGAAAAAAATATCTTTCACAATTCTTCTAATTTTCTCCTCCAAAGCTTGCCTTATAGAGCAAAATATCCTTGACAATTCCTCTAAGTTTCTCTTACTTATATATAATGATTTACAAAAAAAAAAGGATTGATAAATTTATCGATTGAAAGGATCTAAAACAACCCTATAGTTTATATCCTAAAATTAAGAATTGATTAACATGCATTCTAAAAAACTTAGAAAAATAAAAAAGAAAAGCTAAAACTAGACTTAATTGCTAATATTAAAAAAAAAAAACTCTGAAAAAATTTGGAAAAAGCAAAAAAATGGTCGTTATATATAATTCTCTTATAGATGAACCAAGTTGGAGAACCCTATTCCTCAAAACGAGCTTCCCAACAACTATAAATTTGATATAGTTTGCTTTTATTTTTTATTTTATTTTTTAGTTTTATTGAACATAGGTTTTTCACCGAACATCAAGTTCGGTGAAAAACCATTGTGGAAAATTAGTAAGTTAGTGAAAAAAATTTAAAAATATATGTGCGCACTAGGTATTTATGTCCTCATTGAAACGAAAAAAAATGAATTTCAATACATACAAAAAAATTATACGATTGAAAGTGCACCTATGTCTAGAAATTGTAATTGGTTTGACTTCAAAACTTAATTAAAAGAAAAATATTCAACAAAATGTTATGAAATAAAATGGAAGCACTAGATATCAGTGTACCAACCTAAATTCAGAAGAATCAGAATTTTATCCTTTGTAGAAAAAATGTTATCCGATTGAAAGTACACATCACTTTTTTAAAATGTTGTTTACTATTAAAAACTAGTTATCAAAGGAGATGCAAAAAAAAAAAAATTGATTTTAATTTTTTTTTAAAATACATTTAAAATCTACAAACAAAATCTCAAAAATCGCTAGTTTGGATTATCTTCAAATTCCTAATAGTCTACCTACTATAGGTGTCAGAAAGTGAAGATTTTACTCAAAGTTGCTTTCAATGTCAAGTTTGGCCAAAAAGTGTAACCCATTATTGTGGGATGAACGCGAGAGTGTTATAACACGCTCGCATTATGTCACAAATTTGACATAATGCGAGCATGTTGTAACGCACTCGCGTTATGTTATTTTACATAATGCGAGTGTGTTATAATGTGCTCGCATTATGTCTCTCTTGAAATTATTTTTGTGTAAGTTTGTCAAATGTATGTTTGTATATATATTTGTATGTATGTATGTTTGTATGTATGCTTGTATGTATGTATGTTTGTGTGCTTGAATGTATATGTATGAATGCATGTATGAATATATGTATGTTTGTATGTATGAATGTATGTTTGTATGTATATATGTATGTATGTATGCTTGTATGTATGTATGTATTCTTGTATGTATGTATGTATGTATGTATATGTATGTATGTATGTATGTATTTATGTATGTATGTATGTATGCTATGTATGTATGTATGTATGTATGTATGTATATGTTTATATGTATGGTTGTATGTATGTACATATGGATGAATGTATATATAGTTGTATGTATTTATTGTGGCATCCATTTCCTTAGTTGAAGTATTCACCATTAGGAGGGGTCCCAAAGTGGCTTTAAAAAGTGTATCAAATTTATGCACCAAAATGGTCAACTTGAAGCTCTACAGTATAGGCTTTAGGGTATTAGGTTGAGGCTTTAGGGTATAGGGATGAGGGTTGAGGGTAGGGTTTAGGGTTTAGGGTTTAGGGTTTAAGGTATAGGGTTGAGGTTTGATGGATAATGTTCAAGGTTGAGGGTATAGGGTTAAGTGTATAGGCTATAGGGATTAGGGTTTAGGATATTCGATAAAGGGTTGAGGGTTTACAGTTTAGGGTAAATTAGGGTATAAGGTTGAATGTATGGTTTATATTTTAAGTATGGGTTTAAGGGTTGAGGGATTATGGTTGAGGGATAATATGCTAAAGGCGTGTCATCCTTCAATAGCCACGATTTTCAAGATTTCAAATGCCATATGAGACTTGAACCCACATTTTTCTATTGTTGTTGAGGCACAAATTTCAATTTGGGAGGCCTATTCTTCACTCAACCCATGAATTTTCTCTGTTATGTCATGATTTTCCTCTGTGGAAGGTGTTTAGGAGTGATCTACTAATGACATGATGGATCTTTCTTTTGCAAGCGAGTTCTTCTCTTCATTCTATAGGCAGATTTATGTGAAGATTTTCACCAAAATGGAGGCAGATGTAAACCTTTGTTTCTAGATGCATGCATGTTTCATTCCCTATTTTTTTGCATGCTCCTTGCTTTCTTCCTTATTGATTCTTTAAAAATTGTACGTGCTTTGTGAGAACCACATGATAAAGATCTGGGAAAATTTGGAGCTTTGTAAAAATCAAACCTATATAAAGTTCCATATGGGGGTTTTTACTTAAAGAATGTAGTAAAGGTTTCTTTCATTTTGCTTCTGAATAAACAAACTTAAAATATTAAAAGTTTCTAATTAACCGCCGAGCTCGGCACTGCTCCTTGAATCGACAGCCAAAAGTGTTCTTCTGTTCTAAATTTCTATCTACATGAGATTCTAGAGTCGCATCCTCGTGTGCTTCCAAAGTTTCTTACTAGTAGGGTTCCTAAAAACATGATCTTCTAGAGTCGCATCCTCGTGTGCCTCCAGAATTTCTTTCTAGCAGGATAATATTGAGCATTGGATAAACAATGGCATCATCCCAACCGAAGGGAATCTTTGCAGTTCTTCAGCAGTTGCAGCTTTCTTCTTTAGTTTGAATAAATTGTTAGGAGTTTTTCCACCTGGATTTTCTCCTTTCCTCTTAGTTGGCAGCCACACCAACACTGTTGGCCCACAATCTTCATCGGCTTTGCAGCTTGTTCTCTATCAGTCTTCACAGGATCTTGGATCGACATCATCGCTTTCTGACATGTGGACATGTGAGCAGTTATTAGAGGTACACATCATCCGGATTTGGATTTCAAAATCACCCATTATTTTGGTTTGGCTTCTCCAATCACCAGTGGATCCTTTTCTTCCTAAGGGGAGAATTGTTGTTTGCAAGCAGTGGATCATATTCTTTCTTCAGGTGTTCATCATTGGCATGGGAGCTCTTTCATTATGGGGGGGATTCATATCTTCATTTTCTCTCTCCTATTACGGGGACATCTATTGTACTTGCATGGAAAAAGTAGTCCTTGGGGGGTCAGATTGAGTCGTCCTTCTATCCTTCTCTCTTTAGTACAATCATTTCTTTTTCTCTCTTTTAGAGAGGATTTTTTCCCATGCGGTTCTCTCCTTTTCTCTAGTTATGACAGATTGCATGTTGTTCATATGGGTACCTCATCAGGCCTTATGTCGGAACCCATTTTGCATCCATCATTGCATTCTTTCCTTCATCATTTTTTTGCTTCTCCTCAGTTGTCATTGAAGGGGGGTGTTGGAGTAAATTAATTAATATTTACTCTAGTGCTTAATGCAAACTTAGGAAAAGGTCATCTAGTTTTGATTACGAGTGTTATTGCATTGATTATGCATTTCAATTAGTCATGTGTTTTATTCTTTGTGTTGCACACAAGATAAAGTCACTTAACTAATTCATGCATTCTATTATCTCTTTTGTCTCAGTCATAACTCCATCATTAAGGGTCACATGTTGATTTCGTCTGAGTCTTCATAAGGATATTCAATCCTTCATTGTATTCATTTAGTAATCAATAATCATTATTGTTTCAAATATTTTGTTGTGAAATTTCTCATTTGTGAGTGATAGGTTTCTCTTCAAAATATCATCCAGGGCTTGTGGGATCTCAATCACTGATTCTATATATCATTCTCAAAAATTATACAATAGATATAAAATGAATAAAATTTATGGGTAAGGTTGTGAAAAATTAAAAGTATGAAAAAGAGTCTCAATAAAATACTATCAGTACCAAATAAACCACTACTACTATTAAGAAAATCCACTTCTTCTACTAAAATGAAGCCCCTTTCAGTAATACCTATTTAGCAGTTTCAACTTTTCTTCTACATTAGTTATCTCCAATTTCTCCAACATCTTCCATTGAAAAGGAAACACCAAATTATACAACCTATTAAAATAATTGGCCGGCCAACTTCGATATTTGAAACTTAACTACTTGAATAAGCCATAACATATTAGGTCCACGATGCTCCTCATGAGCAAGTAGAAGATATTATTTTAGATTCTAATAAGGAGGTAGAGTAGGCTCCAAAAATAAATAAATAAATATGAATTATAGTGCATAGACCCCTAAAAATTTGATGAGTAAAATTCAAATGGCTTAATTGTTTCAAAGTTTTTCTCATGCTTTATCCATACTACCTCTTTGAAGGAAAGCACTATTGTAGAGGTTATCTAAAATTTTTCCTATTCTAATATTTTATTGCTCCTAAGGAATCCATAATAGTTTAATTGAATAAGAAAATATAGGAATAATTCTCACCATCACTAGTGAGAAACATTCCAGTCACAACTCCTTTGCTTTGGAGAGTCCTTGTCTAAAGGCTACCTCTTCACCTATGGATTTTAGAATCTAATAGAGAATCCCTAATATTCCAACTCCTTTCCATTTAGAGGATGAGAAAACTATATTTATATTAGAACATTTACATTCTTTGTAAAAAGAGAGGTTCAAACACCTCTAGAAAAATTTTAGTAGGAAAACATCTTAGTTCTGCATGACACAATAGTAAAAGGCATACCCTTTCCAAAGAATAAGATAGTTATAAGACCACCTATCCCACCTCATATAACACATCTATGGATATTTTAGTATGTGGTAATAATGTTATCTAGTGAGCATAGAGTTCACACATTTCACGACAACTATCCTCGTTTACTTATAGTTTATTCTACTTGTGCACCCCTGTGGTTTCATGTTCCTTGGGGACCTAGATGATGCGAATTTACCTATTTATTTTTGCACACATCATAGTCCATATTAATATCTATTCATTGTGACTCTTGGTGTATTGATGTATTTATCGATGAGGTGGTAGGAATAGTTGTTTCTCTTCTCATGATGAAGTTAATAAATTCTAGTTATTGATGAATTCAATTTGGTGATACCTTAGTTGATAGATTCATGATTTGACATGTGCCTTTATAGGTTACTTTTCTATTTGTTCTAGATTAAGTTTAATGTGTAAATGATATGTTGAATATGAGTAAGTTCATGTTGCTTTGGCTATATTACTATGTTATACTAATGATTGTGACCGAGTTTGCAAGATCATTTTAACATGTCCTTCTTGCCTCTCATGGAAAAATCTTTGATCTTCAAAAACTAATGTTGAGATCTCATAAGAGGGAGGATTGGAGAGTTTTGATATATTTGTCACTTCTTGGGGTTTCCTCAAGAATGTGAGTGTAATTCAAGCTTAGACAAGTTACAAGAATTGTGAAAATGGAAGCAAGCTTTTTCTGGAAGAGCTAAGCTCTCTCCATACTTTATTTTTTTTCTTATTGTAAAATAATGCATTTTAAGAGTAGAAATTTAGTACTGTTTTCAAATTATTCATAATCCATATAGATAGAATGTGTTGAATTTATTCTTCTGGTATCATGCATGCACATAGTCAAATAAAGCTACGTAAAATTAATATGGTTGTAGTTTCAAGATACTTCCTTTGTTCCTATCACATGCATTTATTCACTATGCATCATGTTTGTATGATTTATTCACTATATTAGCATAAGTTTCTATTACGAAAGTTTTGAAACTATACTAAGTGGATAGTATGTAATAAGAAGTGTGGATTTGGCATAAGACAAATATAAATATGTTTTAATTTTAATTATTTATTTTAATATATAGAATGTGATAGATGTGCAAAATGCATGATGGATGAATCCTAAAAACTAAACTCATAGGGAATTTACCAATTTATGTTTAAGCTATTGTAATAATAAATTTTCATAGAGTTAATTACATAGATGTGACCAGTATATATTACCTGGTATGGTATTAACATATGAAAACACCATACCAAGTAAAGTGATGTGATACATATTTCAACTAGCATAAAAATGTTTGAGGATATTTTGCGAGAGGCATATCTAAGATTAGACAAAGAAGGTGAATAATTTTACAAAGTGTGACCCAAAAATTTGAATCGTGCATAGGTTGGGGGATAATTATCAATTAACTCAAATAAATAGAAACCTAAGTAGTTCCTCAATGCAAACTGCCTTAAATTGATAAACCATCATTAACATCAACGGTAAAATCCAATATCTCCTCTTTTGACCTAGGTAGAACGTATATTATGCATGATACTAATTACCAACTACAAGGTGCAAAATACAATTATGACATTAAGTTAGTAGTTCTAATTTCAGTTTCATAGAAAGAAGCCTTGACAAATCTGATACAAATTCTATAAGATGGCTAGTGATATATAATGGCACAATGAAGAACATATTTTACAATGTAATCAAGGGTATGTGTGAGTGCTTGGATGTGTGCACGTGTAGACACAAATTACACACCCATTTGAAAAATGGATAAACTCACTATTTCATCCTCTACTAATATATCTTGATCATACATCACATGTTCAATAATGAAAATTCAAATAAAAATAATCATTACAACTCATAATAACAACTACTATCCTAGAATTTTACAAATAAATACAAATTTACAAGAGTGCATTTGAATTCACCAAGATTAAGTCATATCATACGAGTTCGAGCAATATAGGACGTATCAAGTCGTTTGGAGGGATAAAATCATTTGATCACTTTACATCCAACCACAAACAAGGTATGCCTATGCTTCAAGAAATGGTGTCACCCTTCAATGAGGATAGCTAGTGATGATATCTATAGTAAAACCAAATTCAAGAACCGAGGGTATAAATTTATAATCATTGTCACGTCGAGCTAGTTACACTGACCCTAGATACCCTCAAGCTCATGTCAACTTTTAAATAAAAAGCAACCTTGAAAAGTGTTACAAATTGATGATGCATAAACCATAGCATCACTTTTCCCAAAGCATTTTAACTAAAAGTCACATTAAAATATAGGTCATTTATCAACAAAACTAATATCTCTTCCTTGATTCATCTAATAATGACCACCAAATAAACACAATGCATAACCAATATACTGATTATAGAACTTAGTCAATTATTTTCCATAGTCTTGGCATACCATGCCCTTGAGTTGGGTTATTAAATTTGCATATTTTATTCACCATCAATCTATGGTGCTCAAAAAAGAAGTAAAATCCATTTATTATCTAAATATAAAAATATCAATTTTCATGTTCATTTGTATTCATATCTTTGATTTCTATAAAAAAAACAGTAACAAGTACTATGAAACTCAATGCATTCTCATGTTCATTTTTCTTCTTTCATAAATTCATATAGCTAGAAAAAAGTATTTTTTAACTAATATGTATTCACATACAAAGAATATATCGCTCTAAATTCTCACATATATATATATATAAGCATAAAAAAAGTTGTAATCAAGAATCCATATCATATTTAAAATGAATGCACAAAATGCATAAAATATCAAATGCTTTTGCAAATACAGCTCTCCAATGAATGCACAAAGTGCATAATATACCTTCCATTCTATGATTTTGTTCTTCATTCTATAAGTCTATCTCTAAATATTGTCTTCTTTGAAATTCTTCACTTTTTATGTCAAAATTAAATCGAGGTTAGGGGCGTGTTAAAGAACGCCCTTGTGAGAAATTAGTATGTAAGAATTAAAGTGTTAGTCCTTTTGACCAAGTCAAGCACCTTGTTTGTTGTTGTTCACAATTTGTACATAAAAAATTATTATTAACATGTTGAATATGTGATGAAAATGAATGCATTGATAATACAAGAACGCTCTTACATGAAATGCTCATGAATATCTTTCGATACTTCAAATTAATACTTTTCAATTATATTTAAAATGCATTCACAACTAATTTTTAATGTTTATGGAAATCTCCTAAAAGGAGGCAAACTACTTCTAAGGATATGATAACAACGTCAATTTTTAATCTTTGGAATATGCTGAGGAGATACTAATGTTGAAAACAGATGCTATGAATAGCACGAGAGCCCGGCATGACTTAAAAAAGTTTTATTAAACGGTTGGAAGAAAGAATTGGGAAAGACGGTCTTCCCACATAAAATAGAACACAGAAAATTGAGCTTCAGAATCTTAGGCGAATTTGGCCTTAATGTAATTCACAAGTTCCTGGGTGATGCGGAAGGCCTTGCTCAACACAGAATCGGGGAGAGGGGGATCTGCTGCAA
>VDFB02281998.1:0-26888 GCA_007258455.2 Sequoia sempervirens | reverse complement strand
TTTTACTTTGCTCCTTTAATTGCAAAATTAATGCATTTTTTAACTTTCGAAGCTCAATTTGGAGTTGCAAATGGATTCAAATAGATGAACCAAGTTGGAGAACCCTATTCCTCAAAACGAGCTTCCCAACAACTATAAATTTGATATAGTTTGCTTTTATTTTTTATTTTATTTTTTAGTTTTATTGAACATAGGTTTTTCACCGAACATCAAGTTCGGTGAAAAACCATTGTGGAAAATTAGTAAGTTAGTGGAAAAAAATTTAAAAATATATATGCGCACTAGGTATTTATGTCCTCATTGAAACGAAAAAAAATGAATTTCAATACATACAAAAAAATTATACGATTGAAAGTGCACCTATGTCTAGAAATTGTAATTGGTTTGACTTCAAAACTTAATTAAAAGAAAAATATTCAACAAAATGTTATGAAATAAAATGGAAGCACTAGATATCAGTGTACCAACCTAAATTCAGAAGAATCAGAATTTTATCCTATGTAGAAAAAAATGTTATCCGATTGAAAGTACACATCACTTTTTTTAAATGTTGTTTACTATTAAAAACTAGTTATCAAAGGAGATGCAAAAAAAAAACAATTTAATTTAAAAAAAAAATTTAAATACATTTAAAATCTACAAACAAAATCTCACAAATCACTAGTTTGGATGATCTTCAAATTCCTAACAGTTTACCTACTATAGGTGTTGCAAAGTGAAGATTCTACTCAAAATGTTGCTTTCAATGTCAAGTTTGGCTAAAAAGTGTAACCCATTATTGTGGGATGAACGTGAGAGTGTTATAACACACTCGGATTATGGCACAACTTTGACATAACGCGAGCATGTTGTAACGAACTCGTGTTATGTTATTTTACATAATGCAAGTGTGTTATAATGTGCTCACATTATGTCTCTTGAAATTATTTTTGTGTAAGTTTGTCAAATGTATGTTTGTATATATATTTGTATGTATGTATGTTTGTATGTATGCTTGTATGTATGTATGTTTGTGTGCTTGAATGTATATGTATGAATGCATGTATGAATATATGTATGTTTGTATGTATGAATGTATGTTTGTATGTATATATGTATGTATGTATGCTTGTATGTATGTATGTATTCTTGTATGTATGTATGTATGTATTGATGTATGTATGTATGTATGTATGTATGTATGTATGTATGTATGTATATGTTTATATGTATGGTTGTATGTATGTACATATGGATGAATGTATATATAGTTGTATGTATTTATTGTGGCATCCATTTCCTTAGTTGAAGTATTCACCATTAGGAGGGGTCCCAAAGTGGCTTTAAAAAGTGTATCAAATTTATGCACCAAAATGGTCAACTTGAAGCTTTACAGTATAGGCTTTAGGGTATTAGGTTGAGGCTTTAGGGTATAGGGATGAGGGTTGAGGGTGTAGGGTTTAGGGTTTAGGGTTTAAGGTATAGGGTTGAGGTTTGATGGATAATGTTCAAGGTTGAGAGTATAGGGTTAAGTGTATAGGCTATAGGGATTAGGGTTTAGGATATTCGATAAAGGGTTGAGGGTTTACAGTTTAGGGTAAATTAGGGTATAAGGTTGAATGTATGGTTTATATTTTAAGTATGGGTTTAAGGGTTGAGGGATTATGGTTGAGGGATAATATGCTAAAGGCGTGTCATCCTTCAATAGCCACGATTTTCAAGATTTCAAATGCCATATGAGACTTGAACCCACATTTTTCTATTGTTGTTGAGGCACAAATTTCAATTTGGGAGGCCTATTCTTCACTCAACCCATGAATTTTCTCTGTTATGTCATGATTTTCCTCTGTGGAAGGTGTTTAGGAGTGATCTACTAATGACATGATCGATCTTTCTTTTGCAAGCGAGTTCTTCTCTTCATTCTACAGGCAGATTTATGTGAAGATTTTCACCAAAATGGAGGCAGATGTAAACCTTTGTTTCTAGATGCATGCATGTTTCATTCCCTATTTTTTTGCATGCTCCTTGCTTTCTTCCTTATTGATTCTTTAAAAATTGTACATGCTTTGTGAGAACCACATGATAAAGATCTGGGAAAATTTGGAGCTTTGTAAAAATCAAACTTATATAAAGTTCCATATGGGGGTTTTTACTTAAAGAATGTAGTAAAGGTTTCTTTCATTTTGCTTCTAAATAAACAAACTTAAAATATTAAAAGTTTCTAATTAACTACCAAGCTCCTCACTGCTCTTTGAATCGACAGCCAAAAGTGTTCTTCTGTTCTAAATTTCTATCTACATGAGATTCTAGAGTCGCATCCTCGTGTGCTTCCAAAGTTTCTTACTAGTAGGGTTCCTAAAAACATGAGCTTCTAGAGTCGCATCCTCGTGTGCCTCTAGAATTTCTTTCTAGCAGGATAATATTGAGCATTGGATAAACAATGGCATCATCCCAACCGAAGCGAATCTTTGCAGTTCTTCAGCAGTTGCAGCTTTCTTCTTTAGTTTGAATAAATTGTTAGGAGTTTTTCCACCTGGATTTTCTCCTTTCCTCTTAGTTGGCAGCCACACCAACACTGTTGGCCCACAATCTTCATCGCCTTTGCAGCTTGTTCTCTATCAGTCTTCACAGGATCTTGGATCGACATCATCGCTTTCCGACATGTGGACATGTGAGCAGTTATTAGAGGTACACATCATCTGGATTTGGATTTCAAAATCACCCATTATTTTGGTTTGGCTTCTCCAATCACCAGTGGATCCTTTTCTTCCTAAGGGGAGAATTGTTGTTTGCAAGCAGTGGATCATATTCTTTCTTCAGGTGTTCATCATTGGCATGGGAGCTCTTTCATTATGGGGGGGATTCATATCTTCATTTTCTCTCTCCTATTACGGGGACATCTATTGTACTTGCATGGAAAAAGTAGTCCTTGGGGGGTCAGATTGAGTCGTCCTTCTATCCTTCTCTCTTTAGTACAATCATTTCTTTTTCTCTCTTTTAGAGAGGATTTTTTCCCATGCGGTTCTCTCCTTTTCTCTAGTTATGACAGATTGCATGTTGTTCATATGGGTACCTCATCAGGCCTTATGTCGGAACCCATTTTGCATCCATCATTGCATTCTTTCCTTCATCATTTTTTTGCTTCTCCTCAGTTGTCATTCAAGGGGGGTGTTGGAGTAAATTAATTAATATTTACTCTAGTGCTTAATGCAAACTTAGGAAAAGGTCATCTAGTTTTGATTACGAGTGTTATTGCATTGATTATGCATTTCAATTAGTCATGTGTTTTATTCTCTGTGTTGCACACAAGATAAAGTCACTTAACTAATTCATGCATTCTATTATCTCTCTTGTCTCAGTCATAACTCCATCATTAAGGGTCACATGTTGATTTCGTCTGAGTCTTCATAAGGATATTCAATCCTTCATTGTATTCATTTAGTAATCAATAATCATTATTGTTTCAAATATTTTGTTGTGAAATTTCTCATTTGTGAGTGATAGGTTTCTCTTCAAAATATCATCCAGGGCTTGTGGGATCTCAATCACTGATTCTATATATCATTCTCAAAAATTATACAATAGATATAAAATGAATAAAATTTATGGGTAAGGTTGTGAAAAATTAAAAGTATGAAAAAGAGTCTCAATAAAATACTATCAGTACCAAATAAACCACTACTACTATTAAGAAAATCCACTTCTTCTACTAAAATGAAGCCCCTTTCAGTAATACCTATTTAGCAGTTTCAACTTTTCTTCTAGATTAGTTATCTCCAATTTCTCCAACATCTTCCATTGAAAAGGAAACACCAAATTATACAACCTATTAAAATAATTGGCCAGCCAACTTCGATATTTGAAACTTAACTACTTGAATAAGCCATAACATATTAGGTCCACGATGCTCCTCATGAGCAAGTAGAAGATATTATTTTAGATTCTAATAAGGAGGTAGAGTAGGCTCCAAAAATAAATAAATAAATATGAATTATAGTGCATAGACCCCTAAAAATTTGATGAGTAAAATTCAAATGGCTTAATTGTTTCAAAGTTTTTCTCATGCTTTATCCATACTACCTCTTTGAAGGAAAGCACTATTGTAGAGGTTATCTAAAATTTGGCCTATTCTAATATTTTATTGCTCCTAAGGAATCCATAATAGTTTAATTGAATAAGAAAATATAGGAATAATTCTCACCATCACTAGTGAGAAACATTCCAGTCACAACTCCTTTGCTTTGGAGAGTCCTTGTCTAAAGGCTACCTCTTCACCTATGGATTTTAGAATCTAATAGAGAATCCCTAATATTCCAACTCCTTTCCATTTAGAGGATGAGAAAACTATATTTATATTAGAACATTTACATTCTTTGTAAAAAGAGAGGTTCAAACACCTCTAGAAAAATTTTAGTAGGAAAACATCTTAGTTCTGCATGACACAATAGTAAAAGGCATACCCTTTCCAAAGAATAAGATAGTTATAAGACCACCTATCCCACCTCATATAACACATCTATGGATATTTTAGTATGTGGTAATAATGTTATCTAGTGAGCATAGAGTTCATACATTTCACGACAACTATCCTCGTTTACTTATAGTTTATTCTACTTGTGCACCCCTGTGGTTTCATGTTCCTTGGGGACCTAGATGATGCGAATTTACCTATTTATTTTTGCACACATCATAGTCCATATTAATATCTATTCATTGTGACTCTTGGTGTATTGATGTATTTATCAATGAGGTGGTAGGAATAGTTGTTTCTCTTCTCATGATGAAGTTAATAAATTCTAGTTATTGATGAATTCAATTTGGTGATACCTTAGTTGATAGATTCATGATTTGACATGTGCCTTTATAGGTTACTTTTCTATTTGTTCTAGATTAAGTTTAGTGTGTAAATGATATGTTGAATATGAGTAAGTTCATGTTGCTTTGGCTATATTACTATGTTATACTAATGATTGCGACCGAGTTTGCAAGATCATTTTAACATGTCCTTCTTGCCTCTCATGGAAAAATCTTTGATCTTCAAAAACTAATGTTGAGATCTCATAAGAGGGAGGATTGGAGAGTTTTGATATATTTGTCACTTCTTGGGGTTTCCTCAAGAATGTGAGTGTAATTCAAGCTTAGACAAGTTACAAGAATTGTGAAAATGGAAGCAAGCTTTTTCTGGAAGAGCTAAGCTCTCTCCATACTTTATTTTTTTTCTTATTATAAAATAATGCATTTTAAGAGTAGAAATTTAGTACTGTTTTCAAATTATTCATAATCCATATAGATAGAATGTGTTGAATTTATTCTTCTGGTATCATGCATGCACATAGTCAAATAAAGCTACGCAAAATTAATATGGTTGTAGTTTCAAGATACTTCCTTTGTTCATATCACATGCATTTATTCACTATGCATCATGTTTGTATGATTTATTCACTATATTAGCATAAGTTTCTATTACGAAAGTTTTGAAACTATACTAAGTGGATAGTATGTAATAAGAAGTGTGGATTTGGCATAAGACAAATATAAATATGTTTTAATTTTAATTATTTATTTTAATATATAGAATGTGATAGATGTGCAAAATGCATGATGGATGAATCCTAAAAACTAAACTCATAGGGAATTTACCAATTTATGTTTAAGCTATTGTAATAATAAATTTTCATAGAGTTAATTACATAGATGTGACCAGTATATATTACCTGGTATGGTATTAACATATGAAAACACCATACCAAGTAAAGTGATGTGATACATATTTCAACTAGCATAAAAATGTTTGAGGATATTTTACGAGAGGCATATCTAAGATTAGACAAAGAAGGTGAATAATTTTACAAAGTGTGACCCAAAAATTTGAATCGTGCATAGGTTGGGGGATAATTATCAATTAACTCAAATAAATAGAAACCTAAGTAGTTCCTCAATGCAAACTGCCTTAAATTGATAAACCATCATTAACATCAACGGTAAAATCCAATATCTCCTCTTTTGACCTAGGTAGAACGTATATTATGCATGATACTAATTACCAACTACAAGGTGCAAAATACAATTATGACATTAAGTTAGTAGTTCTAATTTCAGTTTCATAGAAAGAAGCCTTGACAAATCTGATACAAATTCTATAAGATGGCTAGTGATATATAATGGCACAATGAAGAACATATTTTACAATGTAATCAAGGGTATGTGTGAGTGCTTGGATGTGTGCACGTGTAGACACAAATTACACACCCATTTGAAAAATGGATAAACTCACTATTTCATCCTCTACTAATATATCTTGATCATACATCACATGTTCAATAATGAAAATTCAAATAAAAATAATCATTACAACTCATAATAACAACTACTATCCTAGAATTTTACAAATAAATACAAATTTACAAGAGTGCATTTGAATTCACCAAGATTAAGTCATATCATACGAGTTCGAGCAATATAGGACGTATCAAGTCGTTTGGAGGGATAAAATCATTTGATCACTTTACATCCAACCACAAACAAGGTATGCCTATGCTTCAAGAAATGGTGTCACCCTTCAATGAGGATAGCTAGTGATGATATCTATAGTAAAACCAAATTCAAGAACCGAGGGTATAAATTTATAATCATTGTCACGTCGAGCTAGTTACACTGACCCTAGATACCCTCAAGCTCATGTCAACTTTTAAATAAAAAGCAACCTTGAAAAGTGTTACAAATTGATGATGCATAAACCATAGCATCACTTTTCCCAAAGCATTTTAACTAAAAGTCACATTAAAATATAGGTCATTTATCAACAAAACTAATATCTCTTCCTTGATTCATCTAATAATGACCACCAAATAAACACAATGCATAACCAATATACTAATTATAGAACTTAGTCAATTATTTTCCATAGTCTTGGCATACCATGCCCTTGAGTTGGGTTATTAAATTTGCATATTTTATTCACCATCAATCTATGGTGCTCAAAAAAGAAGTAAAATCCATTTATTATCTAAATATAAAAATATCAATTTTCATGTTCATTTGTATTCATATCTTTGATTTCTATAAAAAAAACAGTAACAAGTACTATGAAACTCAATGCATTCTCATGTTCATTTTTCTTCTTTCATAAATTCATATAGCTAGAAAAAAGTATTTTTTAACTAATATGTATTCACATACAAAGAATATATCGCTCTAAATTCTCACATATATATATATATAAGCATAAAAAAAGTTGTAATCAAGAATCCATATCATATTTAAAATGAATGCACAAAATGCATAAAATATCAAATGCTTTTGCAAATACAGCTCTCCAATGAATGCACAAAGTGCATAATATACCTTCCATTCATGATTTTGTTCTTCATTCTATAAGTCTATCTCTAAATATTGTCTTCTTTGAAATTCTTCACTTTTTATGTCAAAATTAAATCGAGGTTAGGGGTGTGTTAAAGAACGCCCTTGTGAGAAATTAGTATGTAAGAATTAAAGTGTTAGTCCTTTTGACCAAGTCAAGCACCTTGTTTGTTGTTGTTCACAATTTGTACATAAAAAATTATTATTAACATGTTGAATATGTGATGAAAATGAATGCATTGATAATACAAGAACGCTCTTACATGAAATGCTCATGAATATCTTTCGATACTTCAAATTAATACTTTTCAATTATATTTAAAATGCATTCACAACTAATTTTTAATGTTTATGGAAATCTCCTAAAAGGAGGCAAACTACTTCTAAGGATATGATAACAACGTCAATTTTTAATCTTTGGAATATGCTGAGGAGATACTAATGTTGAAAACAGATGCTATGAATAGCACGAGAGCCCGGCATGACTTAAAAAAGTTTTATTAAACGGTTGGAAGAAAGAATTGGGAAAGACGGTCTTCCCACATAAAATAGAACACAGAAAATTGAGCTTCAGAATCTTAGGCGAATTTGGCCTTAATGTAATTCACAAGTTCCTGGGTGATGCGGAAGGCCTTGCTCAACACAGAATCGGGGAGAGGGGGATCTGCTGCAAAGAGAGAATTGGCGATTGTCTGAACTCCAGGAAACTGGCTGCTCAATCCAGCTATGGCCACTGCATTTTCATGGCCCACATTCTGCTGGAAATGCACCGGTGCCTTTGGAAACACAAACACATCTCCCTTCTCCAACGTTTTGGAGAAAAACTTGTTGTTGGTGTCAATAAAACCCACAAGAAGCTCACCTTCTAGTAAAACAAGAACTTCAGTGGCTCTTGGGTGTGTGAGGAGGATTTATTCCACCCACTGCATTATTGATTCGGACCAACGATATTCACAGCGTATTGAGGCCTGGTATCTGTTTAATGTTTTTCTGCGTTACGTTGGAGCCTACTGCATTGTTGGTTTTCCCTAGCTGCCCCAGTCCCCGAAAGAAGAAGTCCTTTCTAGAAACTTCCTTTGGGTCTTTGCAAATGAAACCGTTCACCAAAACTATTTTGATCAATTTGTTAGCAACTCGCCTAATAAGCAAATCATGTCAGACTATATAAAATTGTATTCTCACCTTTGCTTTCCTCATCTGCAACACAGAAATCTTGCAAGGGATCGGAATCCCCTGCCATGACATTGTCGCTGTAACAACATATCAACAGAAAAAGTCCCAAAGTGAAGTATATCTTGCGGTTAGCCATTAGAATAGAAACTTAGAAGAAGCAGACAGAACAGCTCGGGATATCAATGTGTAATTGAATTGTGTATTACATGATTTATATAGCCCAAACATTAACTACTACACAATGACTAATTCATCTTGACTTAGTCCAGTAATTATAATATATACTTCCAGAATCTCGTTCCTCTTTCTGTAACGCGTTTGTGACTACGTAAGTCCTACGGCATATGGATATCTGAAAATAGACACACCTACTACCGTAGACGTAATCTCGCCATTCTTTTAATATTATTTATATTCTTGCAATTTTTTTAATAATGTGGAATTGTTAAACATTATTGGAAGGATCGGGTTTATGACAGGAATAGTGTTTAGGTTATTCCGAAGTAGAATTGCGAAAAGAGGAAAATGTCTTTCTTCTTGTGTATCTAGTTAAGATACTTTGTGTAATCTATGATGACTTTTGTAGAAGATAACAACTATTTATTCCACATATTTCAAAGCGACATACTTTCATTTGTGAGTTTCATAGTGTTGTGCTTTCAAGATGGTTTAGCATAGATAATGTGTATAGGATCTATTGGAGGAGACCAAATATTGACCAATTTTACATAGAGATGTCAAAAGGATTTGCTAATTTTAAAATGGAGTGGTGTAGAATATGGTGTTAGAAATGTATATCACTTAGAAAGGGATGTATAGTTTCTTTGTCATTGTGGTACGTTTTACGAAAGAAATTGGGTGGGAAACTTAATTATATAGTTTTGCATACCTATCATTAATACACAGTCAAATCAAGGTTGTTAGTTTAAGTTTCACAATCTATCAAGATGTTTAGTGAGAAAGAAACTCATGTAGAAGAACTCTTTGATAGCATAGGTTAATTTTACGTTCAAATATTTAGTGCATGATTCAAAAATGAAGATCTTATTTAAAATGGTGTATAAAAAATCTCCATAGGTATCACAAATATATTGAGCATAGAAGACTAAGAGAACATAAGTATTTGGCTAAACACTTTTTATAAAACATGAAATCTAGGTTCATTTATGAGTTATGAAGGAGCTAAAAGAGAGGAGTGTTAGGTATAAGTTGCATCGAAATGAATGTTGAAGGAAAAATAAATGCTCGCATATAACCAAATGAACTAGACAATATTGGTGATTTCAAAAGTTTGTTAAAATCTCAATAAATGTAGGGAATCAAGTTGATCGAGGGGATGGATATATTGCTGCATCTTAAAATACAATTTTTACTACTATCCACATAATTTTGAACATAGTGTGTAGTCTCAAGAAGTGTCACATTGAAGAACATAAATACCTAAAAAGTAGTGATAAGAAATTACAAAGGAGACATGATAGAGTAAGAGAAAATAATATTTCATTCATTGGAATGGTGGATGACCATAGGAAGAGGTGGATTTATGAAGCAAAAGTATGTTATCTTTAGTGATTGAAGCAGCCTTCTATATAGTGTTATTTTCTAGCACCAAGCTTAAAAAATTCTCACTTAAGGTGTCTCATGTAAGAACATCTCAGGGATCTCACAATGTTGTATAACATAAACTATTTATTTATTTTTCTTGTGTATGTGTTTCTATGTAGGTTCTCCTTGTTATGCATGTGTTGTAGAGTTTTATAGAAGGGTGTTGAAGGATTTCTAATTAGGCATGGGCATACTTTTATTGTGCAATACATTGGCATGTGCCCAAAATCTTAAAACTCGAGCACTCATGATTATCCATTTTCTTTGATTTTATCAATTGTTTACAATCAATATAATATTAAATTTCAACTAGGCCCACTAAAACTTCTCGATTCATATCTTAAAGTTGTATTTCTATTTCAATGCTCTAGCCATGTATTTGGGATTCGTATGTTTTAACTTTTTTACCCCAACAAATTTTCAGGTAACTAGTGGTTGTTGCATATGCTAGAATTGAAATAATACATCTAATTGGCACATTATGGCTATTTGAAAAAGCCTTGAATAGGTAGTTAGTTACTTATTTTATACATCTTTCCATGTCTGTTTCAATCCAAAAGGGAAAATGCACCCTATAAATAGCTCTGATGAGATAATTTTAGCATAACATAAGCTATGAATTAATACTTTCCCAAGTAGAAAGAAGGTACAGTAGCAAGCTATAAAATTTTGGCTTGGACCCGTCATAATTTCTTGCATTAAGTTTCAGCTCACTCTATTTGGATGTCCCAAATGAGCTAATCACTTGCCTTCAAAAAGCTATTAATTGAGAGTAAAAATTATAGATAGACTGTAACTCTCCAAAAAGTTATGAATAAGCTAAAACCTTGCAGAAGTTTCATGGATTTAAACCAAAAAACCCTCTAACAAGACTAATTATGGTAAGAGCTAGAAAAACACCATGATTCATAAAGACTAATTATGATTCATAACATTCCAAAAGTATTTATGTACATATAAAATAATCTCATAAATTTACCATATGATAATGATGATATATAGAGAAACATAAGAGGAATACTTCAAGTAGTTTTCCAAAACAATGTATCAAACCATGGTAAAAAGAAGAAAAAAATCTCATTAGGCGGCAATAATAACTGAATTGATAATGCATTGTGATATATTTAAGTGTTAATTTGTAAATGGAGCCCAATTTTGTGGAGTAGAAGTTGCATGTGAGTTGAGGTTGTTAATTTTAACAACTTCTTTAAGTAATGGAAATGAAAAATAAACTCCAATATCAAAGAGAGCACAATGAATGTATTAATATTCTAAAACACCATTTCTCTCCTCAATTTCACAACATTTTGATAGCATATATGTACATATAAAATAATCTTGTAAAGTAACTAGATGAAAATGATGATATATAGAGAAACATAAGAGAAATACTTCAATTAGTTTTCCAAAACAATGTATCAAACCATGGTAAAAATAAAAAAACTCCTATGAAAAATGAAAAATATCTTCTTCCAGGAAGAGAAGATAATAGTTACATTTTCACATCATGTTTTGTCAGTATAGTATGTTTAAAAATTCCACTCCATAATCCAAACTCACTTAACTATACAATTCAAGTCCACTCCTATTATTCAAACCAAATCAAGTGGTTTAGCCCACTCTTCAATAACATGTAATATTCTTTGATGATCATCAAGCTATCTAGTATCCACTTACGACGTCCACATGCACATGGAATTGGATGAAGGGATAGGGCAATAGCAATTACTAGGTGGCTATATTGATATACCTTGTTCTCAGGTTGATAATCAATGAAATGAATCCTATGTTGAACAATTTTGACTTGTTTCAGATATGTCCCTTGCACTACAACTGAACTTGTGGGAACCAACATTCCAAGGTAATACATAACATTTACAAGGTCAATACAAGTAACAAAAATTAAAAAATATGCATTCAACAGATAAATCATGCAAGAGCATATATTTATTTAGCCAAACCTGTGGGGGACGACATTCCATCACTTGTTTCTGATTCCACTAGCTTTTGACTCTCTCTTGTGCAACACAATAGATAATAACTAACACCTTCTATGTTTCCAGGCTCTACTATGACTGCAAAAATATCTCTTGCACCAAATTTACACAGAAAAATTGTAAAAAAAATAGAGTTCCACTATCATTTAAGTATATGTAAATTTACTTAAAAAAAAGTAGCTAAATTAATAAATGATTAAGTTTCAAATTTACACAAGCTCGCACATGCACGATATAAATATATATACATGTGTAGACATCAAATCTGCAATATGTTAAGCCTTACAAAGAATAAATCAAGCAAAACACAACAAATCTAATATCCCTATGAAATATTGCTTCATGTTAGATATGCTAAACAATAAGACAAGCTAAATAAGCATATAAAGAACATGAATCCAAATTTATCTCATAGTGGATTGGTGCTATTGTTGAAAATATCCATTTCCCAATCCTTGATAGATAAGCTAGATGATATGAAATTGCTATGAAGATGGAGATGATAAATGGACAAAATCAGTTCTCAAGGAGAGTGACTTTGCAAGAGATTTGTTATGAAATTTTGGAGTTATGGAGGATTTGCTTGAGGATGAAGCCTCTATTTGAAGATTTTCAAATGCTAAGAGTGCCAAACATGGAGGATGTGGGCCTAAGATTGGACAAATGAGAGGAAGAAAATTTTCAAGTGGTGAGTGGTTGATGCATGCGCAAGATTTGGGAAATGTGCCCAAGAGGGGGGAAATTTGAATTCAAATTTGCAATGAATGTTGAGTTTGACCTTTGGAAGGGGACATGTATGAGACATGTAAGACCTCATAAATGCTCTGTTGGGTGTACATGTCCACTTGGGGGGAGATTCAAACTTGGAGAATATTCTCCCTTTATGCCAAGTTGAAAGTAAATAAAGATTTTGATAAATCAATTAAATGCAATTTCATGTGCAAGTGGCCAAATCTAGAGAATGCAAGTGGTTAGGATTAGTATTTGATCATTGTTAGATTAGTTTAATGATGATTAGGTTAGCTTAATGGTGTTTAGATGATTTTGACTTTTAGGACTTAAATATTTGATTTATTTAAATCAGAAAAGGATGGAAGATGCATTTTTGAGATTTTAATTAAATAAAGTTTGATTTATTTAATTAAAGGATGATGTGAGCCTTTGATTTATTTAAATGCATAACCTTAGGACTAAAGACCTGATTTTCCTAGCGAATGGATTTGCTGCGTTTGATTTATTCAATGAGCGGATGACTATGCATAATGCTAATTTTGCGTGTCTACAACATGTACATACCTTTTCTAATCAGTCTTGAAATATGGTCATAATCAATTGAAATCAAAGGAACTTCTTCAAAGCTTTCATCTTCATCTTCATTGTATGTGTCACTAACATCCAATGGCACCAAATTCCATCCACTGGCATATCCTTGTTGTTGGTGTTGCATTCATCATAGTTTTCTAAAATGTAGTAATAAAAAACATGAGTAATCCCTAGTGTGCAATATCCATGGGAAACTATCTGTACTCGTGACAGAATGCAAAGATCTTGTTTTCTCTACCCTCTTGCATCCATGCATTGATCTTATATCCACACCTACAAAACTTAATTATGAATTAAAAAATAATAATTAATATAAATATATTCAAACTAAAATAAAAAAAACTTGAATGTACACATATATGTATATTTAAAGTTTTAAATTCAAACAAAAACATACCTAATATCTCCCAAAACACTCTATGTAACATGTATTGATCGGTTGTTGAAGATGTGCCAACCTCATTTGATGCAAAGTGTTTTTGACACCATTCAACATGATGTCCATCTCTTATGCGATCTCCCTCATAATTCATTTGGTATGTTCTTAGAGCACATTTGATGCAAGCTCCTGCACCATCATGTTCACCCTTTTCGTGCCCACTCTCAAAGAAGCTCCAAGCATGTGGTATGTTGTCATTTCGATAATATCTACATAGTGCATAAAATGGCCTTGATGATTTGAATTGTGAAGCACATACATCTGACCATACAAAATTCTTTTCAATTCTGACACCCTTGATTGCCAAATATTCAAAAAACTTCTTGAAGCAATGTTGTACAAATAGTGTGCCATGCTCTTTGTCATCACTAATATAGAAGTGATATTCTTTCTTAATGACTCATTCCTCAGATGTACTATCAACACCATCCAAAGCCACTTGTGCATGTTGATAACACACTTGCACCATGATAGTGATCTACTCTGAAAAATAGTATTGTGATTGAATCTATTTTTGATGTACACAAAAGAGTAATTCTCTACAAATTCAACTACTAATAACATTGTTCCAATTGGGAAACTATCTCTTAATGTCTTAAACTGGTGTGCTTGCGACTTACAAAAGAAATAATGTTGTATGTATGCTTGTATCAATTTATAGAACATTTCCATAAATGTTCTGATAAGTATCTCCTCTTCTACATAATCTAACCTTGTTGATTCTTTTCCACTTTTGGTATGAAATTTGATGTACTTGTAACTCTTGCAATTTACCAACTTTTTCAACTCGGTATCTTCATCTCTCAAAGGAATTTTAGTCAAATTTCCACATGTTTCATAGACTCCTTTTATGCAGCTTATTTGACTGGATGCATTATCATCATCTGATTTATCACATAGGATGGATGTTATGAACTGACTTGACTATCTAGGAGGTGCATTCTGAAAACTGTCACTTTCTTCTCTAATCTTTTGAAACACGTGATAGTAGAGATCAAATTCAATATGATAATGACAACACATTTCAAAAACCTTGCTTGTGTTCACATAATATGGCCTTAACCTTTCAAACATTGTTTTCCTGGAATCTTTATATGTGGATTTGAATTACAAAACAACACATACATTTCATGTTTTGTTATGTCTAACCAATGTTTTGTATGTAATTCATTATTATTGGGCCTAATCCTGTGTTTGATAACATCTCTACTATTTGATAAAGGACGAGTATGATCGTTCCAAAATCTTGAGATCAAGTTCCTAAAAACATCTTGAATCCTATCAGAATGAGGAGCTCTACACATAATTTCCCAATTGCCTTCTGAGGTACTATCATACAGTGCCTTTCTCCTTTTGACATATTGTGTTAGTGTCTTTCTACTTAAACCAATCTCAATTGAAAGTGAAGAGATTTGTCCTTTTTTGGCCATTTTTTCACTTAAAATCGATGTCAACATGACTCTTCTTAAAATTTCCTTATCTGTTGATCAAGATTGTTTCCCAATGGAACCCAAACCTTTTTTGAAATTTTTAGCAATGTCTTTTTGTAGGTGTGAACCTTTCCTCTTTTTCGTACTCGTATCTACACCCAAAAATTATAATGGCTCTTGTAGCTCATTAATAAGAAGTACAATTGACAACAGTTGGGCTTGATCAAATGTATCAAGGTTATTAAAATAAGAAATTACTTGCTTTGCAATTTTTTTCATTGACCTTCTAGTAGTACATCTAGGTTTCTCAGCATAAAACTTCAATTTTTCCATATCCATTTGAAATAAATGACCTAAATTTCTAGAAGAAAATTTTCTCCTCGCCTCTTTAGCTAGATTCATATGCTCTTTCATGATGGTATCCTGAAGTGATCGTGACCCCTCTCCAACATCCATTATTTGAGCTTGGGCCTCCTCCCTAACATCAACTATATGTTCTTCAACCTCATTTTCTCTAGTATCTAAATTTGGCCTAACTTCTACTTCATTTTTTGTAGTGGACTAGGTTGGGTTGATCCTCCCTTAATTTTTGGCTCATCCATCTCTTTCTCATGCTTTTCAAGGTGCTAGTCGATAACATTACTAGGCATATGTAACATGGGGCATTGGCGAGGAACTGAAAGTCACTCGACTACGTTTTGAGTGGGAGCAATGAATGAGCACTAAAATTAGTTCACGTGAGAGCTTATCTACTTTTTTGTATTCCTCCCCAAGCCTCTATCCCGCCCATCTATCTGATTCCAATCCTCGGGCATATTCCCCTTCTGAATGGGAGCGATCAACAAGGAAGACCATGATAAGCAACTGAATGTCACTCTAAAATCTAAAATTTGTTGCATGCTACAATCATCTAAAAAAAATATTAATCACCATGAATTGCACGGTGTAGTCATTAACATTGGTTCATAATTAAATGTGTTAACAAAGGATGCTTGGATCGCCATAGGTCATCCTACACTATGAACTTATATTTATTGTGCATGGTGGATAAGACCTAGGATGTTTGAAATAACTAGGTCATCCTACACTATGACCTTCCTTGTATTTATTGTACATGGTGGATAAGACATATGAGAAGGCCATTGGTATTCTAGAAAATATTGAGGTAAGTAGTGAGGGAGTTAAGTTTTGTATTGACTTTGAAGTGTTAGGAAATGGGAAAGGTTGTCACTACCTTGTGCTTATTGGTTGGGTATTATATTTTTCTATACATGTCGATGTGTATTTCAAGCATGAACTATGAGTTAGGAAAATGTTGACTAGCATGTTATTATTCTTCTAGGTCTTACACAAGGTCATCCTTTATGAGTCTATTCATATTGAAGTGAAGGATTCCAATGATATCTATTCAATTACAAAGGGGAATAGTGATTACATTGAATCATCTCATGATGGAATATCATGGTAGGACAAAATGTTAACAGTAGATTTAGAAGTTCCCTTGAAAATATGGAGCTAAATGTTGAATATGAGTAATAAATTAATGGTCCTATTTTTCAAGAGAGGGGCCTAGGTTTCTCAAATGAAATTTTAAAGGATATATGAATGTCAATTTACTTGGTGAGAACCCTGATAGTAAACTTAATTTATCCTCCACTACATAATTCTTCAATAGCAATAGAAAATGGAAGGTTAAAGGGAAATGAAAGTAATAATATTGGGAGAGGCTCAAGTTTGACATACCTTGTTTACGTCTATAATGAATTTGCAAGCTTTCTTCGTGTATTCTTTGTTTCGGTTATGTTGAATGCTTTTGTGCAATCTTACTTTTTCTTCTCTTTTTGTTCACCATCTTCTTCTTTGTGAAATATCACTTAATAATTCCTCTAAATCTTCTCCTCCAAAGCCTACCTTGTACAAAAAAATATCTTTCACAATTCTTCTAATTTTCTCCTCCAAAGCTTGCCTTATAGAGCAAAATATCCTTGACAATTCCTCTAGGTTTCTCTTACTCATATATAATGATTTACAAAAAAAAAGGATTCATAAATTTATCGATTGAAAGGATCTAAAAAAACCCTATAGTTTATATCCTAAAATTAAGAATTGATTAACATGCATTCTAAAAAACTTAGAAAAATAAAAAAGAAAAGCTAAAACTAGACTTAATTGCTAATATTAAAAAAAAAAAACTCTGAAAAATTTTGGAAAAAGCAAAAAAATGGTCGTTATATATAATGTTCTTTTGCAAGGGTTTGTTCGAAGGGATGAAAAAACAAAAAGAACTAGCCATTTTGGGGAAAATTTTAGGGGCATTCAAGGGTTTCAATTGAACCCCTCTTCTAATGAAGGGGGGTTTGAATGATCCCCCCCCCACTCCCTTTTTTTACTTTGCTCCTTTAATTGCAAAATTAATGCATTTTTTAACTTTTGAAGCTCAATTTGGAGTTGCAAATGGATTCAAATAGATGAACCAAGTTGGAGAACCCTATTCCTCAAAATGAGCTTCCCAACAACTATAAATTTGATATATTTTTCTTTTATTTTTTATTTTATTTTTTAGTTTTATTGAACATAGGTTTTTCACCGAACATCAAGTTCGGTGAAAAACCATTGTGGAAAATTAGTAAAGTTAGTGGAAAAAAATTTAAAAATATATATCGCACTAGGTATTTATGTCCTCATTCAAACAAAAAAAATGAATTTCAATACATACAAAAAAATTATACGATTGAAAGTGCACCTATGTCTAGAAATTGTAATTGGTTTGACTTCAAAACTTAATTAAAAGAAAAATATTCAAAAAAATGTTATGAAATAAAATGGAAGCACTAGATATCAGTGTACCAACCTAAATTCAGAAGAATCAAAATTTTATCCTTTGTAGAAAAAATGTTATCCGATTGAAAGTACACATCACTTTTTTAAAATGTTGTTTACTATTAAAAACTAGTTATCAAAGGAGATGAAAAAAAAAAAAAATTAATTTTTTTTTAAAATACATTTAAAATCTACAAACAAAATCTCAAAAATCCCTAGTTTGGATTATCTTCAAATTCCTAATAGTTTACCTACTATAGGTGTCGGAAAGTGAAGATTTTATTCAAAGTTGCTTTCAATGTCAAGTTTGGCCAAAAAGTGTAACCCATTATTGTGGGATGAACGCGAGAGTGTTATAACACGCTCGCATTATGTCACAAATTTGACATAATGCGAGCATGTTGTAATGCACTCGCGTTATGTTATTTTACATAATGCGAGTGTGTTATAATGTGCTCGCATTATGTCTCTCTTGAAATTATTTTGGTGTAAGTTTGTCAAATGTATGTTTGTATATATATTTGTATGTATGTATGTTTGTATGTATGCTTGTATGTATGTATGTTTGTGTGCTTGAATGTATATGTATGAATGCATGTGTGAATATATGTATGTTTGTATGTATGAATGTATGTTTGTATGTATATATGTATGTGTGTATGCTTGTATGTATGTATGTATTCTTGTATGTATGTATGTATGTATGTATGTATGTATTGATGTATGTATGTATGTATTTATGTATGTATGTATGTATGCTTGTATGTATGTATGTATGTATGTATGTATGTATGTATGTATGTATGTACATATGGATGAATGTATATATAGTTGTATGTATTTATTGTGGCGTCCATTTCCTTAGTTGAAGTATTCACCATTAGGAAAAACTTCCGGCCGAGTATGGAGAGTACAAAGGAAGAGTCTCAAAACTGGACGATACGCCAGTCCACAAGTTTGAACAGGTACGAGATGAAAAAATTGTGGAGTTAAAAAATGAAAAGTATGAAAAAATTAAAAAATTAGAAAAAAAGAAAAGAGATGAAAGGAAAAAAAGAAAAGAAGAGAGAAGGGAGGAGAGAGAAAATGAACAGAAGTGGGAAAAAATAAAAATAGAAAGGAAAAAAGCTATGAGACATCAGAGAATATAGGAAAATAAAAGAGTAAATAAGGAAGAACAAGGTGAACGGAGAAAAAAGAAAAAAGATGAAAAAAATAAAAGAAATGTGAAGGCAGTCATAAAAGAAAGCAAAAGAAAGGAGAAAAAATTAAATAATAAATTAAACGACTTGGACACCAAGAAAAGAAGTATTAAAATGCGAAAAATTAAAATACAAGCAGTCATGAGAAGAAATGGGCGCCTAAGGGAGAAAGTGCTCAAATTAAATAAAGTTGGAATTAAAATAAATACAGAAACTCCAATCGTACGGCCAGGGGAGAAAACTGCCGAGGGGAATAAAGTATGGCGAAATATCAAGTCAGGAACCATTAAAATAAAAAGTCGCCAAAACTCAGCTAAGGAGGAAATCGTACAACCAAGGATATATTGGCAAAAGGGCAGAATACACAGAAATCACGAGGGGAGAAGAGAACACAGGAATCCGTACGAATTCAGCAGGTCAAGCACAGAGAAGGAAATTGTATGGTGCTTTCATCAATTACTAAATCCTCAAATCGTACGAAATTTAGAAGAGCCTCAAATCGTACGGAATTTAGAAGAGCCTAGTGTCGTACGGAATTTACAGAAGCTCAAAGTCGTACAGAATTCACAGAATTGCCAGGCCGTACGGATTTCTCAGAATTGCCAGGCCGTACAAATTTCTCAGAGTTGCCAGGCCGTACGGATTTCTCAGAATTTCCAGGCCGTACAGATTTCTCAAAATTGCCAGGCCGTACGGATTTCTCAGAGTTGCCAGGCTGTATAGATTTCTCAGAATTGCCAGGTTGTACAAATTTCTCAGAATTTCTAGGCCGTACGGATTTCTCAGAGTTGTCAGGCCGTACGGATTTATCAGAATTGCTAGGCCATATGAATTTCTCAGAGTTTCCAAGCCGTACGGATTTCTCAGAATTGTCAGGCCGTACGGATTTCACAGAGTTGCCAGGCCGTACAGATTTTCCAGAGTTGCCAGGTTGTACGGATTCCATAAAATTGCCAGATCGTATGGATTTCACAGATCCTTCAAAGCGTACAAATTTTACAAAATTGCCAGATGTGATACGGTTCTCCAAATTACGTGCAGTTTCCAGTGATCTGCAAAGGCGTGCGACATTTCGGTAACTTTGCAAAGTTGAGTTTGAGCGGTTCGACCAATCTTGATAAGTTGGCCCGATTGTCCAGTTCAGCGGTAACCAAATTCAGCCGGTTTTGACAAGTTCGGCAGTTTTGACAAGTTCGGCAGTTTTGATAAGTTCGACAATTTTGATAAGTTCGACAGTTTTGATCAGTTCAGCAGTTTTGATCAGTTCGACAGTTTTGATCAATTTGATAGTTTTGATAAGTTCGACAGTTTTGATCAGTTCGGCAGTTTTGATAAGTTCAGCAGTTTTAATTAGTTCGATAGTTTTGATAAGTTCGGCAGTTTTGATCAGTTCGACAGTTTTGATAATTTCGGCAATTTCTACAACTGTCTCAAGATTTATAAAATCGGCTGGGATCACCGAACTGATAGAAAGATGGACAAGGGCAAGAAGGCTGCGCAGCACAAGCCCAAGGTAGCCTCGGCTGGAAAAAGAAAGAGGATGGACGCTG
The DNA here is from genome assembly GCA_007258455.2 of Sequoia sempervirens. NCBI lineage: Eukaryota > Viridiplantae > Streptophyta > Pinopsida > Cupressales > Cupressaceae > Sequoia > Sequoia sempervirens. Next base: position 6,011 of record VDFB02281998.1, on the reverse strand, counting down.
ATAACGAGACGATGACATGGGAGAACCTGACTGGCAACGAGTGCAAGCAGTGGTGGCGAAGCACTCCTGATGACCACTCCTTGAAGGTTGCCCTTCGACATGCTCGGGTAGACAAAGCTGTGATACTGGCAGATCGGCAGCTTCGCGCACGTACGAAGGAAGTGAGGCGCCTGCGAGTGGAGCATTCTTCTACTACTCCGACGTCATCTGTACATCCAGGGATGCACTCCCTTCCCCCTACTTCTCAGGGATCTTGTCTTGCTATATGTATGTCGTCTGGAAGACGACTTCTTTTGTGGGGGGGATGATGTTAGCAGTATATTTTACTTCGTTGTCGGCCGTAGTCGGCCAATTGATAATAAAACTATAGATTAGTAAAGAATAATAATGTCATGTACTTTCGGGAAATCATGTTTGGATTAATGTTAGTGTTAATGTTGTTATGAAGCGTCGTGTCAGTTGGTAATCTAACCACCGCCAAACGTTATATGTAGCCTGTTGGATAGTCGGGAGATAGTTATGGATTATGAGTTATGAGTTATGTGCCGATGGTTATATTGTGAAGCAATGTTGATATTCTTTTGTACATGATATTTCTGATGATGAATAAAGTTTCTGGTGTTCAAATATGATATCTTTCAGTTTACTATTTTATCCTATGTTTTGCACATGACTAGTTTGCCAATAGTACGTAAGATTTGAATTACATTCCATAGGCAAACAATTATGACATGTAATCTAAAAGAGACACAAGGCTTGAGTTTCATGTTATGGTATTGGTTCAAGTTTTGCTCAAGAGGCACCAAATCCCAATAAATGTGATTAAACGCAAACACAAGTAGTGTTTGCCCAAGTCTCAAATACATGCACTCTATGACTTATTTCAAATAAGATGACATAAGAGTTTCCTTCCTATTGCACCCCTACAAAACTTTAATAATGAATCTACTTTGTGCTTGCTATGCTATGATTGTTCTATCAAGTTAACACAATTTAAGCCTAATATTGTGAATTGATTGCCCTTCTTAATGTTTTGTTTCTCATACATGATGTAAGCTTGTCTAAGAGGAGAATCATCTTGAGCATTAAAGTACAATCTAGGAGGAGGGAGGTTGAGCTAAGTGTTTGTGAAAGAAAGCAAGTAGAGCATGTTAAAGTGCCTATATTAGCCATTGTGGAAGTTAAGTGATAAGATAGGTTGAATTGAGTGCATAAGTGTGGAGAGAAGCCTTAGAAAACAAGATTTGGTGGAGAAAATTAAATTGACAAGATGGGAAAACCTAGTATTTTGATCTCCATCAACCAATCAAGCTCCATCGGTTTTTTTGTTACAAGATCTCTTTTGGCATGAGCTCCCTCCAATTGGCAATGTAGACCTACATCTTTCTTCTATAAGAGTTGGGAAGCTAATGGATTGTCAGACAACTCTACTCCCAACAACCAAATCTTTATGCATGGAGTATAAGCTTAGTTTTCTTACTAACACAAACATTTCACTCACATTTTTTTATACTAAAAGAATGGATGTGTGGTTAAAGCCTAGGGTTTTTAGTAATTATGCAACTCCAACAGATATCGCTTGTTTAGCCAAGGCATGCATAAATAAATATATATTGTCTCTCAATGATTGTTGTGAAATCCTTTCTCCTATGGCTCTAAGTTTGTTTCCCATATTTTGATTTGACATCATAAATGGTCAAAAAATTGTTGGTGAGAAGTTACTTTGAGGAAGATTCATTTGGTCTCCAAGCATGCTAAGAAAGAACTAAATATCATCTCGACTATCTCTTTCCAATGGAATATTTGGACCATTGTTGTCACCATATAGGGATAACCTCTTCAATTGCTTTATTTTTAGATGATTAGAGATTAATCATAAACACAAGGTTTACTATTTCAAAACTCAACCATCTATTGGCATTAAAAAAAGGAATGTATGATATTAATTATGGTTTGTAGGTGGTCCTATAGTGGTTAGATTTCATGAAAAATAATATTCATCAACTTTGTTACCTAATGGATAAGGCATTGGGTTAGAATTTGCCTTCACCAAAGGTTTGTCATATATTTTCAAGTGACTTGGTATAAGTAGAGGATATAAGAATGTCCCTTTAGTTATTTATTTTTTGCACATAATTAAACTTATTTAATTATTTTTAGAATTAATAAATTACAAAGGTTTGCAAAGATATTTCATTTTGATGAAAGGGTTGAAAAGAGGATGCAAAATCTCCTCAACATAAGCTACAACAATTTTAGTGCTAAATGAAATGGATGCGAGGTTGGAGTTTGGGGCTTTTAGAATATGCATCATTATTTAGCCAAGAAAAACATAGTCAAAAACTTTAGTCTCTCATCTATTATTGTGAACTATTTCATTTTATAATTTCTCCAAATGTGTTTCCTATATTTCAAATTAACATCCTACAAAGTGTAGTCTTGTAAAAATGATATAAAATTTGTTGTTGATGTATGTTTCTTTGTGTCCAAGCATGCTAAGAAAATATCAAAGATCATCCCAACAATCTATCTTCATAGTAAAAAAAGGTTGTATCATCGTTGACCCCTACGTCTCCAAGTTCATGTTGAACTTCAATGAAGGTAAAATTTTGTTGTGCCATACATACATTTTTATATTGTGTCAAGAGTTAAACTAAAAAATTATCATTTCCCTACCCTTAACATGCTTTAGACCACCTCTTTTTTGCATCGTCTTTTTATCAATTGGTTCTTTCCCAAGCCTTACTAGATCATGGAATGAGGCTCTTGAAGACATGTCTTGGTAAGCGCTCTATATGATGAAAATGACAAAAAAGTTAGGTTTGAGTTTCCATTTCAAAGACAAAAGTGTGTTGGTTTCATTTCCAAATCAATCACACATGAGAAAGAAAGGGCACTAATGCAAAGGTCTATTTTTTTAGGAGAAGAAAACATACATCAAGAAAATACGTTGCAACAACAATACAAAAGAGAATATTTTTAAAATATTAAAGTCTAGTGTCTAGGTGTCCACATGACCTTAGTTGTGCACTATATTGAAGAATTTTTTGAAGCTAGTGTATAAGCGGGCACCTAGATGTTGGCACAACCAAGCTAAAGGAACCTATTTTCATTCAAAATACAATTAAAGGAAAAGATGTGTGTCCAAGAGAAAAAAACACACCAGTACACAAAAACTCAACAGTGTAGATGCATCTATGAAAGAAATTGTGTACTTTTACAAAGAAGGTGGAGTTCTTGAAAATTTAGAATCAAGTTTAAATATGTGTGTACTTGGATAATGGAGTGCACTAGTACAAAGAAGCTAGTTTTAATCAAATTCTTCTTCAAGTTTATAACTATGTGCTTGTAAATAAGGACGTGCCACTACAAAGGGATTTTCAAGGAAGCATGTTAAAAGAAAGACCAAAGACACATGAGGGAGTTTTGGCATGCGCCAAAATAGTCTCTACAAACTTAACATTTCCCCTTTTCTTCTAAGATGCATGAAAACAATGAGGCACACATGAAAGAAAAGGAACTTATTTAGCATAGGACATTCTAAGAGGAGGCACACTTGGCAATTTATTGGTGTAACAAGCAAATTTTAAAGAAATTCAAGGAACACAAGAGCTTATTGAGTTAGAGGAGTGTGCCTCATAATTAAATGGCTTAAAAACAAAAAAAATAATATCCTTCATATAGGCACATGCTAAGTGTTGATCGTATAGCTATACATAGACAATGGTTAACAAAACAACATATTTGAAATTAAAATGTGGCACACACCTCATAAACGAGCATATATTCTTGTTAAAATCACCCCCATAGTTGTGGCATGCACTTGAGGCTATTGACACACCTCTTCAAAGGAACTCTTTATAGTTAATAATGTAGACACCCTAAATTTACGACCAATTTGCCATACTAACTTTCTTGTAAATGAATTAAATAAGTAAATATTTAATTAATTGTATTCATCATTCATTATTCATTTATTCCCCTCTAAAGTTGATTATTTAAATTAAATCAATTAGCGCTATTTCTCAATTCCTCCAACTTAATTAATTAATTCTTAATTAGCTAATTAATTAAGACTAATTAATCCCATCATTATTTCCTCTAATATTTAAATCCACATTATCATTGATCCTTGTCTTTTTTATTCTAACCATTGAATCCATCTATGGGGATTAAAATCGAAAATGTATATCATTGACATGTGTCCACTCTACTTCCATGCTCCCACATGTGTGAGCATGCCACCTTATTCCACTCGTTTCTCACATATGCGTGAGCATGCACTCTTAGAAGCATCTTTGACTTCCACCTCAACCCGCCCATGCTATAACATGCGTGAGCATGCTAGTTTGGGGGCATGTTAAGTCTTCACCTCATCCCTTGACCTTTTGACATATCCTCACTCTTGTGTTTACACATCTATGAGCATATCTCCCCACATGCCATTTTGTTCACACATTTGTGATCATGCCTAGTTCTTAACCTCATGTGACACTTGTTAGATGACTACATCTTCAATCCATGTCCCCATCTTCTTCAATTCATAGCCCTCCATTAACATTTCATCTTGGCCCTTTATTTTCCTCATAGAAAATATATAAATTGGATAATCTAGAGATTGGAGGCCTCTCACCCATTTCCGTCATCCACCTTTATGCCATTCCTATGTGTTTAATTTGATCACCTACTTTCACACTATCACTATGTCATTTTCTTAATCAATCATCATAATCCCACTATCATGTTGTTGGTCCACTATGAGACCACATTCCACCAATCCGTGATCCAAATATTACATTTAGTGGAACTTAAGGGTGCACTTTACTTTAGTTCAATTGGAGGAGCAAAGAAAAAAAAGGTGAAATGTTTCATTTGTTGCATTTGAGTCCTTTGTGTTTTCATCCTTGTTATTTTTTGTCTTCATTTTGGCACACTTGGTGGGACCCATGTCCTTGCTACTAATTTTTATTTGTGTTTATAAAAAAATATGTGTATCTCTTTGGTTTAGTGCTTGTGCTTTGTGTCTCAACAACTATGTTTCCATATCAATGCTTTTGCATCTCATGGCGTGTCTACATTCTCCCTATTTTTTGTGACGAACATTGGTTTGTCATCTCTTTCAAACATCAAATTTCTCAAAAAAAATACCCAATTTTTTTAACACACAAATAGATACATTACAATTGCTCATAAGAAATGAATACATAATTCAAACATATTTTGTAATTCATTATATCAAGTAAACATACTTCTTTCAATGTGTTACATCATATAAAATATTGCTCAATAATGTTACACACAAGACAACTGAGAGGGGGGGTGAATCAGTTGTACATTAAAACCTTAAACCCTCATTAACCATCAAACCCTTATTATCATTAGAATGTAAACATATGAAACGTAAAAACATTCAACACCATACACAAGAGAACACAAGATTTATGTGGGAAACCCAAATCATAGAAAAATCATGGTGAGGATTAGCTCACATAGATATGAATAGCAACACTGAATACAATGGGCTCACTGCCCAAAAGAGAAGAATGACTCACTTCCCAAAGGACTCACTCTCCAAAAGAAAGAATAATAGAAGAAGATTGTTACAGAGAGATTCACTATCTTAGAGCAACAAGAAAAGTCCACCACTCCAACTCTTCTCCATTCGCAACCTTCGGCTCACTGCCTCAAAATGTAGACACCTTCTTCTCATTACATCCAGTATCCTTAAGATTTTAAGCTCCACTCAGATCACCACACTTGATCACATTCACATCATACAACACTCACACATCTCCAACAATTAACCTTGCTTATATATCCTCCATAACTTCAAAAACCTTCTCCATGTCAGCCACAATGAAACATATGCACCTCAAACGTGCAACCACTAAATAGGTTGGCACCAAACACTTCCGCAGTGGAAAGAAGTAAAGGTAGACCACACCAAGGGTTAACTAGTACCCAAATCTAAATCGACACACTTCCACAAACAACAAACAACCTTTGCAATT
>VDFB02281997.1:0-16021 GCA_007258455.2 Sequoia sempervirens | reverse complement strand
CCAATAGGAGTTATGAAACAACTTGGCATGTGGGTGGATACTAATGGAGGGAAGTGCTATGCAATGGATAATAGACCTATTCATGTGGTGGGTATAATGAAAGATGTTGAATTCAAACTAGTTGCTTATCCTCAGGTGGCCTATAATATAGATATAATAGTAATTGACACCCCTCCTCAATTTGGGATGCTTCTATCAAGACAATGGATGACAACAGTTGGGGGAAATGTCCAGTTTGATTTGTCTTATGCAACTATTCCAGTGAATGGTTAGGAAGTTAAACTATACAAGGATCCAAGGATGAACCAAGTTGTTGATTGTGTACCTCAAGATTGAATCAATTGTTTTTGTGATGTGGATCTTGGCAATTTTAAGATAGAGCCAACCCAGCCAAAATTAGTCAATGCTGATCCAATTGAAAAGCATGTGGCACAAAACTGCAATGGTGTATGGAAAATGTATTTTGATGGAGCATGTAGCCAAGAAAATAATAGAGCAGGAATAGTATTTGTTTCACCTAAAGGTATTACATTTAAGTATTCATTTATGCTAGCATTTGAATGTACAAACAATGTGGTAGAATATGAATCCTTATTAACAGGCTTGAATATAGCTATAAAACATAAAATCAAGCTGTTGGTTGTTTTAGGGGATTATGAGTTAGTTGTTTCACAAGTTAAATCAAAGTATGTAGCAAAACATAAGAGACTAAAGCAATATAGGAATGTTGTATGGGACACAATTGAGTTGTTTGATGCTTTCTCAATTGAGTGGATTGATAGGTCAAAGAACATAATGGTAGACTTTTTAGCAAATGTAGCTCTAAGAAGGGATGACATTACACTGGCTGGAGTGTCACAGATCAAGTTCAAAACAAGGCCTATTGTGCCTGATAACATATATAGTTGGTAGGTTTCTAATGATGATACTGACCTTTTGAAATTTCTTCAATGTATAGATCAATATGAAGCCCAAGAAATTGATTTCAATTACTTTGTTGAGGAAGTAGATGGGAAGCAGATAGTATTTGGGAAGGAGATCTTACAACTTAAAACAAATAATATTCCTAAAGGGCTAGTGGCATTGGAGAGGGTGTATGATGGAAGTGATCGGTCCCTCATGAAGCAAACACTAGTCAGTAGGGAGGATATTGAAGAGAACAACTTAGGGACTGAGATGGCACCAAGAAAGGCATACATAGGGAAGAAAATAAGCCTGACGATTCAAAGAATATTGATAACATTGTTAAGAAAGTATAAACATGTGTTTGCATGGTCTTATGAGGACCTTAAAGCATATAGGGAAGATTTTTTTCAGCACGAAATACCATTGAAGCCAGATGCCAAGCCATTCAGACAGAAACAAAGGCCCATTAACCCAACATTGGAACCAAAAATGCAGGAAGAATTGTCAAAACTCAGAGAGGGTAGTATCATCAAACCAATCAGGCACTCAACTTGGGTCTCAAACCTAGTTTCTGTGAGGAAGAAAAATGGAGATATCAGACTATGTGTGGATTTCAGGAATTTGAATGTGGCATCTCTTAAGGATAATTACCCTTTGCCTAACATGGAAGCTATACTGCATAAGGTAATAGGGTGCAAGCTGTTATCTATGATGTATGGCTTTTTAGGTTACAACGAGGTTAAAGTTAAGGAATCTGAGCAGTATAAAACAACTTTTAGAACCCCATGGGGGACATATGTTTATATAAGGATGCCATTTGGTCTGACGAATGTAGGAGAAACCTTCCAAAGAGCTATGGATGTAGCATTTGTAGACCTAATTAATGCTATCATGGTGGTGTATCAAGATGACCTTACTACTTATTCAAAGAGGGTTGAAGATCATGTAGAAAATCTAGAAAAGGTATTTATTAAAGCTTTATAATATGGGATTAGTTTGAACCCTAAAAAATGTCATTTTGCAATCACAGAGGGTAAACTCTTAGGACATATTGTGTCAAAGGAGGGGATAAGAATAGATCCTGAGAGGGTTGAAGCTATAGATAAAATTATAATTCCTAAGACCATCAAAGGCATCCAATCATTTTTTGGATAGATTAATTTTGTTAGGAGGTTTGCCTCTAATTTTGGTGAAATCATTAAGCCCATATCAAAAATGTTAACAGACAAAAGATTGAATTTATTGTCAAGGCATTGGAAGCTTTCATATCCATAAAAAGGGCCATCAAGGAGGCCCCTGTCCTTAAGTCTCCAAACTTTTCAAAACCCTTTCAGATATTTTCATTTGCTTCATTGCATACTATGGCTGCAGTTATGTTGCAGAAAAATGAGGAAGGTCATGAACAGCCTGTGTCTTTTTTTAGTAAGTCATTACAGGGGTCATAATTGAAGTACGATATAATGGAAAAATAAGCATTTGCATTGGTAAAGGCTACAAAGGCTTTCAGACCATATCTTGTTGGAGCTAAGGTGATTGCCTATGTCCCTCATGCAGTTGTTAAAGATATTTTGACAATAACCGGGAGATAATGTAAAGATGTAGATGGATTAATAAAATCTGCTGTTGATATGGAACATAAATCACTAAACTCAAAAGAGGCCTGGTTTCATTAGGTTAATTGCAGAAGCAAAATATTGAAGAAAACCGCCTGAAGTAGAAAGAGGAAGAATTGTGAGTATTGAGCATACCTCGGTAAGCAGACATCATACGGTCTTAAATACATGAAGTGTCCGGCGAATGAGGACATCCATAAAAGAATTCCCTTTGCCGTATAAGCATCTAAGTGCTGTGTTAATGAAGGAGAGATTTGTTTCTAAAGAACAGATGGATATTGTTGCCAAAGTCCTGATGAGTCAGCAAGTTGCTAATGCCCCGCGAATGAATGAAGGGGTTTGTGGAGGGAATTACTCTGCAAAGACAACTGCACATAAAATTCTCAGGGCAGGATATTACTGGCCAAAAGTTTTTAATGACTCCTTTTCATATGTAAGAAGATGCGAAGCCTGCCAGAAATTCTCTGGGAAGATGAAGTATCGTGGAGCTTTACCACCTTTTCAGTTCTTTTATGCATGTGTCAAGCCCCTTTTCATCACTGGTTAATCAATTTCATTGGGGAGATACAAGAGAAATCAAGTGGAGGACATAAATGGATACTGGTGGCTATTGATTATTTTACCAAATGGGTAGAAGCAATCCCAACTAAGCAAGCTGCTGTAAGCAGTGCTTGCATTTAAATTCAATGGGATAACATCATTTTGATTCGGTACACCACTAAAAATCCAACAAGCAGAGCAATTTGGATGTGTTTCTCGACTTCACATGAATTCAAAAAATTGTGGAAAATACATGGCATTACCATTTCTTATGAGCTCCTACCATACTTGCGTAAGCCAATGGTCACAGAAAGTCCAACAATTCAAAAGGCATTCTTAAGATTTGCATGTGAGGATGTGCTAAGGTGGGTTAGAAATGTATATAAAGGCTTCTGGGATCTCAAAAAGCTCAGACTCAGGATGTTTGGGCCAATAGGATCACTGTGAAAAAGGCAAATTCAAGCATCCCCATTTGAATTGGTGTATGGAACAAAAAGCCAGATGCCTTTGTAGAACTCTGTTAATACTAGTTTACAACTTTATCCTTCACATTTGGATATTCTAGGAACCTATGTGGAGGAGAGAATAAATGGAGCAACTAGTCAATCCTGATGAGATAAGCAGAGTAGCTCAAACTGTATCATGAAGCTGCATACGATGAAGCATTTATTTGATAAAAAAAAAGATAGAAAATTTGAGGAGAATGATTTGGTGCTGATGTGGAATGCAAGGGATCAGGAGAAGGGTAAGCATGGTAAATTTCAAGCCTTGTGGCTAGGACCTTTTGTGGTGGTTGGAAAGAAAGGTGAAGATTCATGAATATTATTTACAAAACATGACTGGTGAAGATCAAGAGTTGCCTATACATGGGAAACTCTTGAAGAATTTTTTCTCTTGAGAAATATAGAGGATTAAGGGTTTCCAATGCATGGACAACTCTTGATAATCCTCTCAAAATTCTATCTTCCATGCACAGTAGTATAGGAAATAAAGGGAATAGGAATTGCCAGTACATGGACAATCTTGATTTTCCTTCTTTCAAAATAAATATTTCCATCTATAGTAGTGTAGGGTCACATTCATTTCCATTTCCATTCATTCCATCTCACCCATTGATCCATCATCTTGAGTCTGGTCTGCTCACCCAGAAATTTGGATCCTTCCAATGATTTCACAACCATTCATCCCCAGACAAAGCCACTATTAGAACTGTAAAATTCTAAAAAATTTACAAGTTGTTCATACCCATGAGTTTCCAAATGAATCTTTACCATAAGCACAAAAGCTTCTCTTCATAACATTTTTCCCATACTCTGCCATGTGGTCCCATAGAATCCATCTAGTCCTAAATATTTCACATAATAATTCCTATCGGCATGAGATGGTGAGGGTCTCCCTGATCCATAATGCATTCTTTTATTGATATACATTTGTTGCAATCTATCGAAAAGACTTCAGGGATGTCACACCAATCAGAATTCATCTACAAGCACCTATTGGTAGGACACAATTCATTGTCCTGGCGATAGAAAGATCATATCAGCAAGAAAACTTTCAATGGAATAAGTCACAGTGAGCCATTGTAAGTCATACCGATCGGAATGAAAAGAGTTGTGTCACCAGAATAGCAGTCATCAGTGTAATGTCTTGCAACATTTGTTTGGTCTCATCTATAAAGCTGAAGGTGGGTCCCATTGTTGCCATCGGAATGAGGTTAGGGAGTCTTACCGACCCCTATGTCACTGTGACAAGATTTAAAATTGGAGGTACATTCGGTGGGACAGGTTTCATTGGTGAAAGCTAGGAGAGTCATGTCAAGTATTGCTTCATCGGTAGGAAAACTGTTAAGTCTCGATGATCAGAAGTTGAACCTGAGGAATATATTGGCCAAACAAAGGGCTATCAGGATAAACTCTCACCGAATGCATCATATCTTACTGATCGGCGCACAAGGAAACTTTTTGCCAAACAAAGGGCTATCAGGATAAACTCTCACCGAATACATCATGTCTTACCGATCGAAATGCAAGGAATTTTTTCGGCCAATCCAAAAGTCTTCGGAGTAAGGTCTTACTGAATGCATTATATTTCATTGACTAGCACATAGAAAGATGTATCAGACAAACTAAAGGTCATTGGAATGAACTCTTATCAAATGCATCCGGTCTTGCCGACAAAGCATGAGGGGATTCTATCAAATGACTATCAAGATGAGGTTATACAGTCTTGCCAACCTGTATGTCTCACCGAAAGTGGTTTCATCGGTGAGAAAGTAAATATGTCTCATTGGCAAAAAAACATACCAACGGGCATATCTCGGTGAGACACAAAGTAATCTATGAGATATCTGCCTGACTCCAAAAGTCATGGTGAAACACATAAGATGAAAGGATATTTCTAGATGAGACATCAAATGTCGATGAGATGGCAAGACATTATAGCGATGCACATTTTTTTTACTATTAGTGAGACATTGGACATCGGTATGACTGCAGGACGTCTCAATGGGTGTTTGGCGAATGTTAGTACAAGCCCAAATACAACTGATTGCCAACATTAAAATATGAAAAGATGTGTCCTTTGAAATATTGATGTATAAATGTTCATTTTTGATTGTGAAGAGAGCAAAAGAGGAGAATAAAATAGAAGATAGGATAGGAAAAGATATTGTAGAATACAAAATTTCATAGATATGAGACTACGATGCATGTTTAAAAATATGGAGATATTAATGAAAATTAGTTGATGTGGCAGTGTATTTCTGGTGTCAATTGTCTGTTGTGCTCATTGAAAGTATTACTAAAGTTGTCTCCAAGATTGATGCTTTCTGGTTATTTAAACTGATATAACAAGTTTATATTCAGTTTATTAGTGCACATTTACTGTATCTATGTGGTTGATTGATCAGTTCTTTCAAGAAAAGATTAAATCCTTTTAATTGATCACAATAATCAGGGAAATTCATCTAGATCATTAAGAAGAACTTAGTAGTCACAGTCTTGCATGTTTATACAAGTTATAAACTAAAACATATACCAAAAAAATTGAATGTTTTGTAGAAAGAAGTTGCTCATTTAAATTTCATTTGACTCCACATACCTAATAAGGAACTAGTCTCTACATTTTTCACCATTTAGTTTCATTCATTTTTTACATCTGTTAACTGAACATATTAGGTTTTAGTTCTGAATATTGCTATACAATTTATACCAAATCAAGTCTTTTTTGTCCACTCCCATCTGCCATTTTGGGAAAAATAGTTCAAAGAGATAAACACAAGTTAAGTCTGCTTCATTCATATAGGTACACCTACCTAGGTCTAGCAGCACCTGAAGAGTAGAAGGTCTAAGCCATTTGACCTTGTCTGTTACCCTAAAATGTATCAAGAGATTGGCAACCTCTTGAGGCATTTTGCCTACATTTTTGAGAGCTTACATGACGCATTTGTGATATCATGTCGCATTCAAGAGTAATAATGCTGCATATGTCAATTTGTGATGCATTCACTAGTTTAAGCGACACATTCGAATGAAGTGACGCATGTGTCATATGTCGTGTCGAAAATGATCTAATGCAACACAATCGATATGCCATGACACATGTGAAGTATGAAATGACGCAACCATTGTTTCATGACTCAAATGTAGTCAACGCAACACATTTGCCTTTGACTTTGACTAGGGCTGATTTTGATGCTTTTCAAATTTGAAATTCTTTTTGATGATAATGACAATTATCTAGAAGGTACTAACGCATTGTTTGGATTTATGCAGAGATAGCTAGCCCCATATATACTTGGGAGAGCAGGCCATCGACCTTCCAGTTTGGTGATCAACTGACTTTGTGGGAGTGATGACAACTGATGCAGCTAGGTCTATTTTATTTTGTATTTATGCATGTTATTCAGGAAAATAGGGGACTATTGACTGTATTATGTGGGCAATGGCATTCAGAGACATGCTGCTTCCACCTGCTGATGGGAGAGGTGACTATTACACTTGAGGATGTTTATCGTGTTCTATGCCTGCCGACCCAAGGAGAGAAAATCATTTATGACCCTCATCGTGGCCATCAAACTTTCACAACGTACTATCAGGATGAGGGAGTAGGACTTGGCATCTAGGGCTATGAGATCCGTTGGGAGTTTATGGAAAAGCATTATGCTCGGTTCGATGCATTCTTGGTGACATTGATCGGAGGGATACTGATTCCCGACCATCACGGACATGGGTTTCCCATTGGTTGGGGAGACGTGATAGTGGGGATGAGGCAGGACAGGTTAGTGTATGCCTGGGGTCCCTATTTGGTGGGCACACTCTACCACCAACTTCACAAGGTTTCCTATAGGAGGGCAAAGAGCATTTCATGTGGCACCACACTCTTGATGATATGGGCATGGGAGCATATAGCGATATTTCGTCCACCTATATAGAGACTCACAACCAGTTGGAGGGGTTTCTATGCCTAATACTATTCCGCTCTACAACAAACATGTATGGGAGAGATAGGCTGGTGGCACCATTAGATTGGATAAATTACAGTGTCATTCATCTAGAGATCAGATAGACCCACAAAGAAAGGGATGATGAGGCTGGACCATCCTTAGCCTTAAGCATGCATCACCAACTGGTGATAGCAGCAGCCAGTTGATTATAGAGATGCATCTACTATAGTTTTCTTGTGATAGCTGGAGGAGTAGCTTACACGTTGCAATTTCCCAGGGCACAACTGGTGCATGCCTGCCTCTCTGTGAGAGTCAACTCAGCTGATTCCTATAGCCTTTGCCGAGTAGCAGATTGATGGGCTAGTAGCCCAGTAGTGGGGATGGAGAGGTGGAGAGGCAGATCCAAGGACTACGGCTGATTATGACTTATGGTGGTAGGCACATCGACTAGTGCCACTAACAAATCCAGATGGGCCAGCACCTATGCATGTATACCGGGCTTATAGCATCGCAGGCCGAGAGCCGTGGGAGGCAGATGGACAGAGGTGTGAGGTTGAGGGAGGGATGAGAAGGGATGGAGGCATGTGGAGGGGTGGGATGAGGGAAGGGATGGAGGCTCTGTGGGCAGATGGCGGAGAAGACTGTGTTAAGGTTTCTATTTAATCAGACACGGGTGGTTCTATCTAATGGAAGCTTAAAAGAATAAAGGGAAGATAGGGAAATAGTGGCAGTATTAATAGGACAACAGGGTTAAGAATCTTGAGGAGTGCCATGCTCTTTTGGAATCAAATGGGATATGTTATAATCTTGACAAAAAAGTTGCTCAACGGTTAATAATAAGGCTGGCGACTGTGTTGAAGGAACAAGATCACAAATGCTCAAGATCTACAATTTCCCCCCATCATGTGATCCAAAGTTGCAAGATCTTTACTTATCACAATATCACAGGACTCGCCACATGGATTCCCTCAGCATATGACCGCATGGTGGGCCCCCTTATTACGTGATTGGTGATTGTGTCAGCTTGTTTTGAAGGCGGTCATTCAATTTTAAATCTACATCAAATATGGTTGGAGCCATTTGTGTAGCACGCGAGTGAGCTTTAATGGCAAATGAGACACTTACTAGCACAATTTAATTGATAAATTAGATGTTGTAGTTACAATGGTTTCTAGTTTTGCTTTGATGGCAGTCTTAGTGTGGGTTTCTTGTGGTTTTTTTTTGTTGCATCAACTTTTCTCAACTGGCATGATGAACAAGAATATTCTCCAAGGTGATGGTGGTTGTAATAGATTTTTTGGATATTAGCAGGTGTACCAATTGGCTAGTGACATGTGCACTTTCTAGCCTAATTCTTGTTTGCTCCTTCATTTTCTATAAGAAGGATTTCAAGGCCAGAAGTAGGGGCTAGCAAGTTAGATAATTTTTGTTGAGTCTAGGTGAAGTTGCAAAGAAAATTGTAAAGTCCGATGGTTTTAGAGAGAAATGTATATTTTTTTGTTTTGAATCATTCTATAATAGGTTTTGAGTTCATGGGGATTTAATGTTGTATAACAATACTAGAATTTGAGTTGAAATGATAAATTCAAGCTCATGTCTCTCCATTTTACATGCATATCTGAACTTTGAATAAAATAACTAAGGGTTGTTTCATTCATCTCATTGTTGTGGTGTGTATGATTCTATTTTAGATTTAATTCAAGGAATTAATTAAAATCCTTGAATGGGATTATAGGAAAATATGTTTTGTATAAGGATTTGATAAGTAGTATTGAGTTAGAATACATATTGATGAGATTAGAATGCAATGTCGTCAAGGATGTCATATGTTATGTGTTAAACCTATCATATACCTTTATATTCTTATGAATTTGACTCCTCCAATGGTTAAATGGCACTGATCTGAGTTGTAATTATCTGTATGATTCAGTATTTGTTTTTCTTTTCCTAGAGCTTGCTAAAAATTTAAAATCAATGACTATCTTATACTATGGATTGTGTCTAGTTATCTCATGCTCCAGGTAGTTGATATTATCGATGAACAACTGTTTCTATTCAATATTATCCTATCATGTTGAGCTATTAAGTGATATTATTTTCTATTGTTAACGTCATTTATAATAATGGTGCAAAGGTTGTAAACACATTAAGGGATTACCCTCCTAGGTCTTGCAGAGCCCGAAGTGTAGGAGGCTTTTTAAAGTCCTTGTCAATTGGTCTAGGCCCTTCGAGCTACCCTTGATTGGAATTGGCAATTCCATAGGTAGATTAGAAGACAAACCTGGTTACATTGTAAAATGAAACCAACAAAATGGCGACTCTACTAGGGAACTAATTTTAATATTTCTTGTCAATGTGTCAGTTGTCCATTTTGCATAGAGTTTTCATAGTGTTTATGTTATTTGAAGGTTAAGCCTAAAATTCTGTGTTAGATTTGTCCACTTCTATTTTCAAAAGCATTAATAGTTATGTTGCAAAGAACTTTTGTGTGTTGTCAATATGAGGTTCCAAAGGTTTTCATTCTCCACCACGTGTCTTTAGGTATTTGGTATTCCCAAGAAAATTGGGTGGTGAATCTGAAGTCTCTGCACCAGTGCGCATTTTTTTTGAAAGGATTATTATAAGTGGAAAAAACATGTGGACAAGTATGAAGAATGAAGAACATGAGGTCATTCATGAAGAATCATCTGGAATAGAAATTGGAAGGAGAACTTCCCAAAATGAAGAAGAAGGACTGGATAAAGAAAATACCAGAATCTAGTAATGCTACTCCTGCATCACAGGACTCTGTACACCAAGGTACAAGTAAGATTTTAGACCCTATCCCTGAGAATCTTGAAGAGGTTTCTAGAAATTCAGAGTCAGACAGTTGTGGACTTTTTGATTCTTTATTTAATACACCAGTTCAAGAAGATGTGACATGCCAGAATAAAGGGCTTGTTATTGTCAAATATGCTAAAAAGAGAAGAGGAAGGAGTAGAAGTCAAAGCCATCACAGAGAATGCACTAGTGATGTGCCTCCTCCTCCTGTTGAAAATGATGTAAACCCATTATTATCTGAACATTTAATGGAAGGGGTCAAATTAATAGATCTAGATGATACATCAAGTTTTGATGTGACTTTGCCTAACCCTGAAGATGTTTTTGGAGACATTAATTCCTTGAAATGAGAAATGCAAGAACAAGCTCAACTCATGAGGAAAAGAGAAAAAGAAAGAGAAGTAGAGTTGAGGAATGTTGTGATTGAAAGGGATAGGTTGAGGAGACAATTGGCAACAATGAAGTTCCTAAACCAAGAAGAACCTAAACCAAGTGTTGAGGGTTCGGTTGTATAGAAGATTGCTAATAAGGAAAAAAAACCTATGTAGATAAAGAAACCCTAGTAGGCCACATTGATGTCCAACCCAAACTTGCTGACCCAAAACCCTAAAATCATGTTAAGCCTCAACCGAGTAATACAAACCTTAAGCCTATCTTGGATAAGGGTAAACAAAAAGTCGAGGGGATTAAAATAAATGAGAAAGTGAATCCCCATTTCACTCAACAAGATCTCCTACCATGTGTCATTTCAAACAGAGTCTACCTTAGAAAAGGCTAAGAAGGAGAGTTAGGCTCTGAAAGAAGAGTTGGAAAGAATAGAGATTAAGGCTGCAAATGCATAAAATGAAGAGAAAAATAAGTTTCCTAAAGATGTCAAATATGGATGAGGCTACACAAGCTACAACCTCATCAAGTCACCAAGATATTTTTAAGGACGGTCCTAAAACTAATCCAGACCTCACCATAAATAATTTTAGCCTAAAGACTCATGCAAATAAGTCTATAAATCCAAATCAGGATGGTTCTAGAGTACAAGATTTAGGGTATGGTGTTGATTCTCAGAGGAATGAAGGATTATTTCAACGATGACCTATACAGTTGGAAAGGTATAGGCCATTATTCTTTGATGGTATCCATGGTTATCCAAATCCCATCCTTGCTGACTTGAGAGAAAAGATGAGTAAGTTTGTTGGCAATAATATTGTGATAGCTGAGGAACACTTGAAAGCTTTTATGGATATGCTAAATGATTATAAGGTAGAACATGAAGATGTTGTAATGAATTTTTTTGTACAATCTCTGGTAGAAGATGTGAGGTATTGGTATAGAGGTCTACCTAATGCTAGTATTGGTTCATGGGATGAGTTTGAAAATTGTTTCAAGGAGTAGTATGGTGATAAAACTAATGCTAGTTTTATGTTAAATGAATTTAATAACATCAAGAATTCATTGAATGAGCCTGTGATAGAGTTTAATTTAATATTTCAGAAAGCAATGTATAAATTGTTTCAGGTTTTGAGGCTTGATGAAAATGTTTGTTTAACTACATATTTCAATGCTTTTGATGCTAAAATGTCATATCTCCTTAGAGATAAGGACCCTCGGACTATGATGGATGCATTTAGGGTGGCTATAAATATTGAGAGTAATCGAAGAGCTTCTGGGAAGTATGGTAGGAGAGAAGAACCTACAGTTTTAAAAAATCCTAAGAATAAGACTGAGAAGATTCTGGCTGCAAAGCCTAAGGATGATGAAAAGTGGGAAAAGGTTTACAATACTCTAAAAGACATACAAAAAATTGTTACTAAGCAAGAGAAGGGTATAGGAAATGAAAGGAAACCTTATAATAAAAATGATAGGTCACTCAAATTGCAAAAGTATCCTTATAATACAAATTGGAGAGATGGAAAACCAATCTTTCCTAACCAGAAGCCTAAAATTGATCAGCATATGCCAGACCCCTTGCAGAAGCATTAAGCGAATCTAGTAGCAAATAGACCATAGTGTGAAGTGTGTGAACACCCACATGATCAAAATTATTGTGGTGTTGCTCAGTTGCTTGTTGTTGAGGAAGTGGAAGAGGATGTTCATGATCAAACATCAGAATGTGAGTGGGATGATGTAGATGTTTGTATGGCCAAATCATATATTGATGAGACAAAATGTTCTCCTGATGATGAGATATAGGAAGTTGATGTGGATAATCAGAGACAGAGAAGTGAGATGTATCATCAATAGATCTTTTCTGACATGGAAGGTGATTTTGATCATAATGCTTGCAATATGGAATAGGCTGAAGATTCAGTGTCCTTATGGAGACTGTCAGAAGAAGAGATTGCAAGATTGACTGAAGAAATAGCTGCTCAAATGAGAAGTTTACTTCAATTGAGAAATAGGACTGTGGGTGGTGAACAGGGTAAACCTGCTGGCCTATTTATTAAAGAACAAAAGGATAAAAATAGAGGTGTTAAGATTGACAACAAAAAGGATGTTGTAAAAGTCAAATAAGTTAAGAGTGATAAGGTTTTGGATAAAAAGAATGAAACCCCAAAGCCTCAAGAAGATGTGACTTCGTCACTGGTAAAGACCAAGGTGATTACAAAGGTAGTTGAACCTATTGCAAAAGATAAGAAGCAAAAGAAACTAGGAGGAAATTTCTAGTTCTCCACGGACTTGTACCTTGCCCTAACTGTCTAGATGTGCATCATGTGGAAATTTCTTTTAATGTTTGTTGTTTGATGTTGAAAACAAGTTTTCACAGTTTCTTTTGGAAATCAAATTTCAAGATTCTCCAATTGCCAAATTTAATTGTAATTACAATAATTTTTTTACCTGGTATTTTAAATAGGAGTATGTTTGCTCAAAACCTGCACACGGGTAGCCATTTTTTTTAGTTGCAAATCAAATAAATATTTATACATAATGCATGTTTTGCTAGTGATATTGGTATACATATATATCATAGATGTATAAGAGTTTATTAGTAATTAGAGATTTGATTGTGTATCGAAGGACAATCTTGTATTGATAAGTGATATTTGATTTTGTATATCTTGGATTCTTTGATTAAGTGAGACAATTAGATGTATCCCCTTATTGATGACCCTGTTAAGTATATCCTCTGCCACTTCAAGCAACCACAATCTGAGTTGTTACTGAGTCTATAATTCTGGTTATTATTTATAATCTCCACTTAATCTATCAATAAATTTCACCAAACAAGGAGGATGGTACATTATTTTTGCAAGTCGTAATTGTATTATCATGAAGGATATTCGATAATCCTTTGTTATATGCATATATATGTGTTATCCATGATGAATTTTTCCCCTTTGCATGTGTTTATGTATGTAGATTTATCAAATGGAAAGGTGAGGAAAGGTGTACATATCTCATCAAAGTCATTCAAGGTGTTTCAAGCCCTTTTTCAAGCTTGGAGAGAGTCTACAAGTCCAGTTTTACAGATTCAAATCCGAAGATTCAGGAGAAACAAAATTGCATATCCTAAGCCATAGAATCCTATCTAGATTTCTCTATTTTCCAAAAGAGGACTCATTCACCATTGATGGTGATTTAGTCCCATTTCTAGGCTTAAATAGTGGCTTTTGATGATTTGGATACCCAACTCCTTGAAACTGGTTCCAACACTTTCTAGTAAAAACATGACTCATTCACCATGCATGGCAAATCAATCCCAGTAAGAATTTTTGGTATCTTCTAAAAGTATTTAGAGCCTCATTCTAGTCTTTTCCAACTTCCAACTTAATATCTTCAATTGGGTTGTTCTCTATTTAAGTTTGTTTACATACTTAGTCAATTTTTTTGAATACACATTGTGTTTTCTAACACTTTTGCATTAGATTAGAATACATTCCTTAATCTGAATTTTCATTAATTTTCTATCATTTAAATGCATCCAAACACACACTTCACACCCCTCTTTCCATTTCTTCTAATGTTAACAATGTCATTTTGGCTCATTTTTCTCTCCTTCTAGGTGAAAAACCCTAAAAAGGAGCTAGAGATTTTGAGTTACCAAAATATTTGTTACAATTTGAATGAATTAGTTTTAATTTTTGGCCCTACCTCTCTCCTTTTATGTGAAAAACCCTAGAAGAGTTAGAGAAGTCCTAGAGAGCCAAAAATCAATGGTTCATTTTGGTGAACCTGCATTTTGAACACTTTGCATTTCTGATTTCATTTGCATATTGCATCGTAGATTACATTTGCATTAATATTAAATTAGGAATTTTTTTTTTTCATTCTTCATTTAGATTTCATTTTTTCATTGCATCTCCTTGAAAAAACTAAAAATCTGCATTTTGCATCTTTGATTTCATTCTGTAGAGCATTAAATTCATCTTAAAATTTCTGAAAAACACAAAAAAATATCATCCTAGGACTCATTTGCCACTCTGGGTGAATCAATCCCTCTAAACTTGAAATATAAATGTTGTGGCAATTTTCTAGCATATGTCTACATTTTGGTTTTCTATAGGTAGATCTCTATTACCATTAGCATAATTTTTGTTCTTTGCATATTAGACATCTTAGATCACCTTGCATTTGTATTCACCTCTCCTTTGTGGTACTTGTATGACTGTTTGGTGCCTCGTTGATAATAATTTAGTGAGAAGAAGTTCTAGACTCATGGCTTCCCACGATAGCACTTTCATTGTGGACCTTGGGATCTCATGAGCTCCTACTCCTAGTATGCACAATGGTGCATTCAGCATTGGCAATACCACTTCCATGTCTTCACCTTTCCATCCAATGAATGTTGACACCCAAAACAATGCCCTCCTGCAAGAAAAGGTCATTAATATTCATGAGGATTTTTCACATTTACAACAAGATTTGTCACTAGAAAACATATCCTCCACTGCCATACCCACCATTGACAATCTTCATTGTTTGATTGAAAGTGATGATGGCTTACAAGTGATGAAGGGAATTGCAAATATTTAAAATAAACATGCCTCTTCTAATACTCAATCTGCAAACAATCCTATAAGCCAAGGAGGACCTCAAGTTCCTCCCCCTTCAACCATAGCATCCATACCAGCTTATACCAATCTACAAGTCCACACAACTATACAACAGGTTAATTATGCAACTACTTCTTTCCCAATTCCACCTAGCATTCCTACTTCTCTTATGAGATCACAAGTCCCCTCCACCACCTTCACACCTCATAATATTCCTTTCACTTCACCTAACATCACCTACACTCCATCATCCTTTTCTCTTCCACCTCAACCCACTTACCCCAATCTTGTTCTTACACAACTCCTTAATACTATTTCATCCATGCAACATCAACTTTCCACCCTTAGCCAAGGTCAATCCACTCCAACCACCTATCATGTCCGTAGCAGATCCTTATCCTTAGAAATCTTATGTACCCTGATGCCACAAGGAATAGAAATGCCTTAGTTTGAGAAATATGGAGGTAAATGAGACCTTGTCAACCATGTTAATGCTTATACAATTTTGTGTAGTGACTTTGTCCTTCATGATAAATTGCTAGCCAAACTGTTTCCAAGGACCTTGAAAGATACCACATTATAATGGTTTTCCAACTTTCCCAATCATTCCATTCATTTATTCAATTAATTAGTGGATGATTTCATAAGTCACTTTCAAGTTCACATGATACCTAAACATATAATGGATGACCTCATGCGATGTAGACAAA
>VDFB02281996.1:0-32053 GCA_007258455.2 Sequoia sempervirens | reverse complement strand
CATATTAGACATCTTAGATCACCTTGCATTTGTATTCACCTCTCCTTTGTGGTACTTGTATGACTGTTTGGTGCCTCGTTGATAATAATTTAGTGAGAAGAAGTTCTAGACTCATGGCTTCCCACGATAGCACTTTCATTGTGGACCTTGGGATCTCATGAGCTCCTACTCCTAGTATGCACAATGGTGCATTCAGCATTGGCAATACCACTTCCATGTCTTCACCTTTCCATCCAATGAATGTTGACACCCAAAACAATGCCCTCCTG
Organism: Sequoia sempervirens; assembly: GCA_007258455.2. Classification (NCBI taxonomy): domain Eukaryota; kingdom Viridiplantae; phylum Streptophyta; class Pinopsida; order Cupressales; family Cupressaceae; genus Sequoia; species Sequoia sempervirens. The sequence goes on along the minus strand of VDFB02281996.1, from coordinate 31,784 downwards.
CAAGAAAAGGTCATTAATATTCATGAGGATTTTTCACATTTACAACAAGATTTGTCACTAGAAAACATATCCTCCACTGCCATACCCACCATTGACAATCTTCATTGTTTGATTGAAAGTGATGATGGCTTACAAGTGATGAAGGGAATTGCAAATATTTAAAATAAACATGCCTCTTCTAATACTCAATCTGCAAACAATCCTATAAGCCAAGGAGGACCTCAAGTTCCTCCCCCTTCAACCATAGCATCCATACCAGCTTATACCAATCTACAAGTCCACACAACTATACAACAGGTTAATTATGCAACTACTTCTTTCCCAATTCCACCTAGCATTCCTACTTCTCTTATGAGATCACAAGTCCCCTCCACCACCTTCACACCTCATAATATTCCTTTCACTTCACCTAACATCACCTACACTCCATCATCCTTTTCTCTTCCACCTCAACCCACTTACCCCAATCTTGTTCTTACACAACTCCTTAATACTATTTCATCCATGCAACATCAACTTTCCACCCTTAGCCAAGGTCAATCCACTCCAACCACCTATCATGTCCGTAGCAGATCCTTATCCTTAGAAATCTTATGTACCCTGATGCCACAAGGAATAGAAATGCCTTAGTTTGAGAAATATGGAGGTAAATGAGACCTTGTCAACCATGTTAATGCTTATACAATTTTGTGTAGTGACTTTGTCCTTCATGATAAATTGCTAGCCAAACTGTTTCCAAGGACCTTGAAAGATACCACATTATAATGGTTTTCCAACTTTCCCAATCATTCCATTCATTTATTCAATTAATTAGTGGATGATTTCATAAGTCACTTTCAAGTTCACATGATACCTAAACATATAATGGATGACCTCATGCGATGTAGACAAAACACAGACAAAAAAGTAATGGATTGTATTTCATGATACCAATCTATGTATGCTCAAATTGATGTCAAGATTCTAGATGCAAATCTGCAAAATATGTTTATCAAAAACTTGCACACACACCTTCAGGATAAGCTAACAATGATGAAATTTCCTTTGTTTATGCATTTATGGACAACCTTGTGTGAATACCATAATTTAGTTTCAAGTCGTGATTCCAAATCCACTTATAACCAAGCTAACAAACTAGAACACAATAATCAAAACCAAAATAACACACAAAACTCTCGCACCACCTCCTCCTTCACAACTACAACCACCCCAACATGATCAAACTCAAGTGGCAACTATTAAATCAACAATTCCTTATAACTATGGGGACCTCAAGAGAAAATTTACTCCCTTAGTTGATTACCTCCATAACACAATGAACCAATTAATTCAACAATGCATGCTCACTTTGCCACCCGTTCGACTACTTGATCCAAACTAGCCCTTACCACCAACTTTCAAACCTAATGCTTATTGTAATTTTCATCATCATAATGAAAATGATACTGAACACTATAAGCATCTAAAACATTTGGTTCAAAACCTCATTGATTCAAGCCATTCTTCCATTGTGGGTGTTAATTATCAAGGCAATAATGCCATTGCACCCCCTAACCAAAACTTACAAATTTTCACCAATCCTATGCCTAAACACACTACTTCATTTGTCAAGGCTAGTGAACCTTCAAACACTGATGTAATGACTGTTGATACACACAATGAATAACATGATATACATCCACTTGTTACTGAAGATAGTCCTATGGATCAACTTGTGGCTACGATAGACATTATCCCTCATAAGGGCCAAACCACTAAATCTCTTGATCTCACTTTTTATGCTAAAGACATACTACAAAAGCTTCTAGATGGTCCTCTCTACATAGTTGGTAGAATCTATGATAAGCCCACTAACGGGATATTAATAGATCCTTCTTGTGGCCATAATGTGATCATAGAGGAATTTCTAGTATTACATGAGCTATATAAAGAGGATTATAATAAACCAACTACATGGATTAAGACACATACTTGTTTTGCATGCCCTACGATTGGATTGTTTGTACTCCCCTTACAAGTTGGACCTAAAACTTCAGATGTAACATTTTCAATTATTCTGCAATCTGACGAATTTTGTTTGCAGCTAGGCCACCCTTGGCTTCACTCAATGAAAGTGGTCCCATTGGTTGTTCACAAGTGTTTGAAGTTTCCATATGGAAATAAGATATTTACCATACACCATAGTGGCTTCAATCCCTTATTGTCTAAAGGTAACTTTTCATTAGAGGCTTTTTGGCCTGAACCCATGGAACCCATTACACCACAAAAGGACTTCTTTTTCATAGCTTACCAAAAATTCAAAGCCGAAAGGATAGCCAAATTGTCTCTTCATAATGCATCCCTACCTACTTCCACACCACCTGTTATAGATGAAACCATGCTTCAACCTAAGTTTGACATTAAGAAAACCATACAACCTGCTGAACAACCATCGTTTAAATGACCAAGGGAAAATGAAACAAGCTTTGTCATGCCTCCTCATATTAAACAAGTGTATAAAGCACAAGATAAAGTGGTTGATCCATCCTCTTCAGTTTCTTTTGTTATTCCCTCTTCGGAAGTAGAAGAACCTATGATGCCTCAATCTGCTCTTACACCTTAACAACTCCAAAACAGAATTAAACAAAACTGTGGTGCTAGGGAACGTAGGTATCATTGTCGTCTCCTTACTCATCAAAATGACATGGAAGAAAATAAATAAAATCAACCTTTACCTTTGATAGAAGTAATAGATGACCAACTTCCTTCTCCTGACCTGCCACATGATAGTCCAGTGCAACAATCCCAACAAAATGAACCAATCCAACAACCTTATTTTTTGATACATCCATCCTTAGATATCACCCTTCCTCCTCCCATTGTCATTAATCTTGATTATGATGATGATGATGATGCGACAATAGAAAAAATATGATAGGTATGTGTAGAGATTATGATAGGTATCGCGTAGGAAGTATATGGATAGCAGGCCACTACCAGGTGATGAAGCGAAGGGTTTTAAAGGAAATTCTAAGATTTCCACCAATATAATTATGCTTTACTTTTGAATTTAAAGAAATTATTATTATTCATTTTCTATTTGAATCCACAACTAAATTCCTAATTATTTGATAGGCTTATTGGAAAAATCTATAGCTTTCAAATGATATCAAATTTTTTGAATGTAAAACATGTGTCACATTCTATGCTTTGCATACTATAGGATTATAAAGAAAAAATTGAATTTCATGAAGTTTGGACAATGTTAAAGTGGTAAGACATTCGAGTTTTTATATTTTCTAAAAATTGTAATAAAAATTCATAATTAATTATTTACTTGGAAAAAGTACAAAAATGCATCACGAAATTCCAGACATGAGTCCTCTACTTATATCTAAAATATTATAAAAAATAATTATCATTTTATTGTGGTTAGGGTGGTTAGACAGTCACATGCTTCTTACTTTTTTCCTAAAATTTAAGTAGTACTACATTGAAATTTCAAATTTTCACCAAATAGATTTTTTTTTTTTTTAAACCTAGCAATTTAGAAACTACATTCAATTTGTTATAGATTATATTATTAACATATTTTTGAAATAATATAGATAACTTATTCTGAAAAATTTTACGTCAAGTTTCCTAAATCTGATTTTTCTAAATTTTTCACCACTTAAGGGCCTATTTTTTCCATGATGATCTTGCACATACCTAGATGAAGAAGTGCATAAAGATTTAAACTCTTTATTTTCATCTACAATGAGCTTAAAAGACACAACCTCTCCACTGAGTGAAGAACCCGGTGCAACTCCTAGTTCAACACTTGCAATTCTTCCTTTGGACAGTCAACTACCCTCACATTACACTAAACATGATTGGGAGGTGGATGACTTGTTAGATGGTTGAATTACATTAGCCTAGCTATCCATTTTTGTTGTTCTCTTTTTTTTTTCCTTCTATGTGTGTATTGTGTTCCCCTATATCATGTGTTTTATTTTCCCTCTCTTGGTACACTTCTTCTATTCGTATCTCTATTCTTCTATATGTTGTAAATTGTCTTTTTAAACTTTTGTTTTGTGTTATCTTTTTAGGGGATGACACAAAGCGTGAAAGATACCCTATGTATCTTCCATAATATTCGTAGAAAGGTCATTATGGCTGCTGGCGCTGCTTTTTTGTGTTTTCCTTTTTGGGATTGTGTAAAGGCATGAGAGACATATGTCTCTTCCATGTTGAACAAAGGTCCTTGTCTTTTTTCAATTTTGTTTTGTTTACTCCTTTTTGGGGATGATGCAAAGTAGGGCACCCTATGTCTCTTCCATGTTATTAGTGGTCCTTTTTCTTTTTTAATTTTTCTTTTCTTGTTTTCCTTCTTTTAGGGATGATGCTAGCATTGACCCGCCAATGTATCCTTCATGTTGACCAAAAGCTTTCATTTTTCTTTCCTGTTTTATTTTTCTTTTTCATTTTTTTCTTGTGTTTTCCTTTTGGGGATAATGCAAAGCATTGAAGTGTAATGTGTCTCTTCCATGTTGACCCAAAGCAGGACTTTATTTTTCCTTTTTTTTTTTCTCTCCTTATGTCATTCTTCTAGTTCTATATTAGCTGGGGAATGATGACAATTTGAGCTCTTTCATAAAAACATTGCAGCTTAACAACATATTGACCCCAAATCCATATATCCCTGCGATGTTTGGTGTATTTTTTCTTTTCTGGGGGAAAGCTTCCTTTTATTTTTCTTTCGTTTTTATTGACATGAACTAGCCTAACTTTGAAACATATGACTTGGCATTGAGCTTTCCAAGTTGGCTCTCATGTCTGGTTTTCCTTTTCCATTTTCTTTCCTTCTCTAATTTAAAGTAATTTCTCACAAAATGATGTGTGGAAATTCCTTTAAAGTGTGGGGCATACATTACCATTATTTCATTTGCATTCTTGGTTCTTAGTGTAGCCTTGTCATTTATATGATGTGTTTGTCACTTTGTGGACTACATTGGGTGTGATGTCCTTCATAATTGTGATCTATCTCAACATACTACATTCCTCTTGGTGGCTTGATGCGATGCACTACATCCCCTAAGTTTTGAATATACTATTCTTTAATTGGTCCTCTCTTGGAGACATTAGACACAATGTTCCCTAAGTGACTGACCTTGCATGAACTAAACAAGACTCCCTTTGAACATTTACATAACATATTTATATTTTTACTCTTTAAATTTTTGCATATTTTGCCACCTTACATAATAAGCATGACTATGAGTACCTTTTCTTTTTTTTCATGAGCATTTCTTTGTGGCTCTTGTTAAAGTTATCGGCGTATTGTGGCTTTTGAGTATGGGATTAGAAATAAATAACTAGTATACGACTTTTTCCCCATAACCACCTTTGTGTTTTTGAGTGCATACCAACTAGCATATGTATCTTACCTTTTGGGCTTTCTCACCCCGCAGATAGTCAGAAGTTTCATGGCCCCATAGTGAGTACATTTAGGCTTTCTCACAGTGAACCATCCTATATTCTGATACCGGTAAATACCGCACCAGCAACGGCTTCGAATCATCCACAGCTTAAATTTAGGATTGACGACTTGAAACTTCATTTCATTCTCCATTTTCGCTTTTACAGCCATTTGCTTCCTTACCGGTTTCCGCGGGTCTTTATGTAGGAATGATTATTACTCGCAGTGTGTTGTTTCATCGCTAGAGGTGCGTTTTGAAATATACCAGAAATGTTTGGGCCCAGTGTGAGAGTTTGAAGCAAGTTCATCCTCTCCACGAAAGTGGGGAAGCTAAAATGTTAATAGAAAAATGGCCCTTGTTATTTTCATGTGCTTTTGGGTCTTTGTTTCGTAGTGTTTGATCTATTTTTCTCTAATTTTATGTTACAACATGGCTTGAACATGCATATTTAGCTACTAAAATTTAAATAACGACGTCTTCTGAAGGTGTTGTGAAGTGTTGTAAGACATTTCTACATTCTTCTAGACTCTATTCATTACAATTCACCTAAAAATCACCTCTTCATCACTAAACAAGTCCTATTTTGAAGTGTTGTAAAGTCCTGTAACAATATTTCACGTTGTTCTAGGCACAAATTCACTATTTATCCCTTTCTCATGCTTTAATTGGTCCCTTTATGCCCTCATATGTGTTAATTAAGTGTATTTTTGAATGTAAGCCTGAGAAACAACATAAAAACAACATATTTCATAACACATATTTTCACGTCCTAGGTGGGACCCATTTGTCATGGGTGGTGAATGAGTCCCCCTTGGCTCCAAATTCATTTTTTTAAAAATTTGCTTGCGGATTTTTATTCAAAATCACTTGATGTCATCCTGTGATGAGGTATGAATGGTTAACTAAGGCACAAGTGTGTATAAATATGTGATTTTCACTTCATTTTACATCTCCTACAATCTCCTCATTCATTCAAGCATTCCATCTCATATCTCAAGCAATATTCAAGAACTTTGGAGCATCCATTGACATTACTTCAGATTTTCCTTATCAAGAGTTTGGTAAGTTGATAGCTATTGCATGTTATTAGTTTTTCATTCTCCTTAATTTCATTGTTTCATCAAGGATAAATGATTACCAAAAGTGGGGTTTGACCAAGGAAAACCCCTATTTGCTAACCCTCAACCATTTTTCCCCTATTGCATGTGTATTTGCAGACCTAGGTATGTAGATTTAACAAGATTTTTTGTGTTGAAGATTGGTTTACAATTCAACTCAAGTTTATTTCAAGCATGGAGAAGGTTTTATGTCTATTTCCTACAAAACTGGCCTTGACAACCCGACAATCAGTGATTTCTAGATCTGGTGTTGCAGAGTTGTCTCCTAATTTTTTAGAAATTTGGGAGAGGAATAATTTTCCACATGTGGAAAATGAGTCCCACCTTAGGAATGAAAATATGAATTTTTTCAGATTCTTGATCCCGACTGATAGAAACTTGTTTTCAACACTTTTTCACTAGGAGGAGGACTAATTCACCACCCTGGGTGAATGAGTCCCACTATGAAAAATTAGTGATTTCAACCAACATCCACAACATTCTAGATTCATCATATATTGTCCAGGTGCACTCTATTTCTACCTATCTCTTTTTGTTTTGCATTATTTCTTATTTACTTCATTGTTTGCATCTCACAGCGTGTTTTCAAACATAGGATAAATCTAACTTTTTCATTCATTTTCATCCATTTAGATCATTCAATTGCATTTAGTTTACTTTATTTAGATTAAAAAACATTTCACATAACATAATTGAATGAACTAGTTTGCATTTTTGGCCCTACCTCTCTCCTTTTAGGTGAAAAACCCTAGAAGAGTTAGAGAAGTCCTAGCAAGCCAAAAATCAATGGTTCAACATCCTAATATGATTGTGAGGTTTTACAACTACAACAATGTTTGAGATCCACGTAGAATAATTTGTAGGTCTTATGAAACCAACATCAAGGAGTTTTTCAAGTTCACCTTTAACAAACAATGCTATTTTAGGGTTCATCTTTGGTATCTTTTTTCAAATAGGCTTGGAATTTTCAACAAGGACAATGTTGTGTGTCACTATTTTCAGATCGATTCTTGGCATTCCTGAATATTTCCAAGAAAAGAGTTCAAGAAATTCATGGAGCAAGGTTTAGTATCCTCTTATTCTTCATCATCAAGGAACTTCCCTATCTTAATGAATTTCTCTTTATTATTTATATCCATTGGTATATCAATTGTATCCCCTAAAGGAAGTGTATTTGACCTTGGGAATTCAGGATTGTATTGTTTTTCACTTATGTTATTCTCATTACTTTCACCTCATGCATCTTTTTTCTTGGTACTAATCATAGCACATGTAACCTTTGTCTTGAGAGGAGTAGATGTTGGATGTTGTGGTTGTGTTGCTGATATGTGGTTTTCATTGATGTCAACACTATTAGCATTAATTCATTAGAAGCTATATATGTCGAGGATATTGAGAAAATTGTAATGGAATGAGTTGCAGGTTATTAGTGGTCAAGTGAAGTTCAGTATGTTGGTAAGTTCTATATGTTGATGATCAAAGTTGTGGACTAAATGGTTTGTTTATGAGTGTATCTAGTTTATACACATCAATTTTTAGAGATCCGTGTGACGATTTGATCAAGTTATGAAGATTTACATTCTGACAGTTTTTTTGTTGCTTCAGTTGGTGTTGTTGATTGGAAATGATGCAATTTCAGTTAGTTTAGTTGCTTTCGATACTTATCTGGTGATTTGTGATGTTTTTGGATACTTCTAGATCATACTGTATCTTTGTTGCACATCCACATTGATCGTTGTTCTTGTGGTTGGCAATTTTCTCTTGTGTGTTCATAGTTTTTCTTATTCTTGGTCGACATGGTGGTTGTAGCACATTGTGGATCTTTGAGGAGTAATTAATTGAAGTGTTTTCATGTTGAGATGTTGATTTGGGTCTTCACTAAGTTGTGGCCATCCTTGGTTGATTCACATTAATAATCTTAGTGTTTTGGGCCGACAATTTATATTCATTTTAATATTTTGTTGAGGCCAACTTGAAGGGATGAAATTTCTTATTACACATATATACAAGTGATTTCTTATTTGAATTGAAGTGTGTGAGTGTATGCCAGAGTGTGATTTTATGTGTATATATGCGAATATTGATCTAAATCATTCGAAGGTAGAGCAGTGTGTGAAGAAGAGTGAAGAAGAGTAAAGAAGTGTCCATGTGCTTAACCAAAATTGTCATCAGGCATTAGCAGATGTTATTCTATCAGTTCAAAACCTTGCGGATGCAATTTGATTCTCTCTATAAGACAATGTGTCTTCCTTTGGGTGGTTAGCCCTTTTGTAATTGGGCAGTGAGCTCTAGGTAGTGTGCTTGAATCCAAGTGCATTCCCCATATTTTCATTTCTTATAATTTTAACATGGTATAATCTTGTGGACTAGCATCCACTATGGTTGTTCCCCTAATAGGGTTTCCACGTAAAAAATATTCGTGTTAGGTGTGTTTTTGATGTTTTGATGATTTATGCTTTCATGGTTACTAATCAGATATAATAATAAAGTTAAAAAGTTGAATAAGTTTTAAATTTATATTACAACTGATTCACCCCCCCTCTCAGTTGTCTTCCCTTGTGTTGCCAACAATTGGTATCAGAGCAAGTTCCTTGGAAGAAGTTTAATAGCTTGAGGTGATCTGAGATGGTGAATTATAAGAAGGATAGTCTGAGATTTGATGGAAAAAATTATTCTCTATGGAAGACTCGAATGGAGTGTCATTTGAGATGCATTGGTGAACCCTTCTAGAACATTACATGTAAAAGGTATGTTATTCCTCTAAATTGTCCTACTACTACTTCTGAGATTAGAGATGTTGAGTATAATATCTAGGCTAAGGAAGCATTGTTGAGTGCCTTGATTGATTCTAAGATGACAAATGTTATGCATTTGAAGGTCCTACTTCTTATGAGATCTGGAAAAAGTTGGAAACCTTGTATGAAGGTGATACTAATGTGAAGATTGCTAAGTTACAGAGTCTAAAAGGAAAATATGAAAAGTTGAGAATGGGTGATGATGAGAACATTACTATTTTTATGAAAAGAGTGAATGAACTTGTGTGTGGTATCAGATGTACTGGTGGATAGATAGACAAATCAAAGATTATTGCTAAAGTGCTTAGATCCTTTCTTGATTCTTACAAAGTCAAAGATAATGCTATTGAAGAGCCTCTAGACTGTAAGAAATGTAACCAGAGACATTTTGGTTGGTAATCTTACTAATTTTGAGTTGAGTGAATTTGGTGATGCCCTTCCTAAGGTTGAATTTGCATTTAAGGCTACTACTTCTGGAAGAGATAGACAAAAATATGATCGGGGTGATAGTTCCTCTAGAAAGACATTCAAGTATGAGGATGAAATCAGATAGATTGAAGAAGGAGCAAAGAGGGTAAGGAATGAGCAAGACGCTTTAATGGGGACAGGTGCGGATGCAGTAGGGAGTATGGTGTGGGTATTTGTTGCTATCAAGAGGAAAACAATCTTGTATCTACTGAATTTGTTAGTTGTACAAATGTGGAGAAAGCCCTAGCTGCTCGAGTTGAAGAGAAAGATGGATGGGTGATTGAAAGTGGATGTTCACATCATATGGTGGGAGATAAAAGTAAGTTTGTGAGCTTGGAAAAGTATGATGGTGTTGTTGTGAGATTTGGCGATAATATAACTGGTGTGATCCATGGTAGAGGATGCATTTCTCTTGATGGTAAGCACAATACTGATGATATCCTTTATGTGGAAGGCTTGAAGCATAATCTTATAAGTGTTGGTCAGATGGTTGATAAGGGATACAATCTTTAGTTCAAGAATGGAAAGTGCAGAATATTGAGTTCTGGAAATGTAATTGAACCAAGTACAAAAAAGAAGAAGGAAATATCTTTCACTTGAGTTCTGCTAGTAAAAGTTGTTTGATTGCTCAAGTTGATGAAAGTTGGTTATAGAATAGGAGAATGTGTCATGCTAACTTTGATAATATTGTCAAGATAAGTTCTACTAAGGCTATGAGAGATCTACCTAAGCTAGTGAAACCTACTAATGCCATATGCAAGGAATGTCAGTTAGGAAAGCAAACTAGAATTTCATTTTAGAGCAAACAACATTGTTTAAATGAATTGTTGGAGCTTATACATATTGATCTGTGTGGTCCCTATAAGGTCATAAGCTTACACCCATGGTGACCAGATTCAAGTGGGAAACAAAAGATGATTCTCCGAAGGAAAATCAAACTAGATACAAATCAATGATTGGTGGATTGTTGTATTTAACTCAAACTAGGCCTGATATCATGAATGTTGTATGTATTGTTGCAATATTTCAAGCTAGTTCGAAGGAATCTCATGTGACTGTTGTGAGGAGAATTTTCAGATACTTGAAGGGGACAATTGACTTTGGACTATGGTATCCTAAAGATGATGATCTTACTTTGAGTGCCTTTACTGATGCTGATTGGGTAGGAGATGTAAATGACAAGAAAAGTACTAGTGGTGGAGTATTTTTCTTAGGTAAGAAGCTAATTTCATAGTTAAGTAAGAAGCATAATGCCATTTCTTTATCTACTATAGATGTTGAATACATTGCTGCTACTAACAATTATACTCAAGTTTTTTTGATGAAACAGATGTTGAAGGATATAAGAGTTGTGTTAAATGATCATATTGCTATATTCCAGGATAATTCAAGTTCTATTAACATTTCTAAGAATCCAATGTTGCATTCAAAGACAAAACATATATCTATTAAGTTTCACTTTTTGAGAGAAAAGGTGAGTGAAAAGGAAGTCAGACTGGAGTATTTTCCTACTAAGGATTAGATTGTTGACATCATTACCAAGTTGTTTCCTTTAAGGATACTTTTGAGTATCTCAAAGGGAAATTAGGGGTGATTACCCCTCCTAATCAGAACTAAGGATGCATTACATTGCATTACTCTGTGCATTTCAAATTCATATCTTGTTTCAAATTGATGTTGTGGTGGTTGCTACTCAGAGGGGAGTAGTTAGATGTTTAGATGCTCAGATATGTGGTTGAGATTTTATGTGGAGCTTTGAAATATTTGTCATTGCTGTCAAAGGGGGAGAAGAGTCATGTGAAAACTGTGAATTATCTAAAGAAAAGAGTCATGTGGGGAGAAGATTTGTGTGAAAAAGTTGAGGAGAAAATGAGTCAGAACCTAAGGGGGAGTAAGTGTCAAGAGTTAGCTGCGTTGATGGTATTTTTCACATCATGTCTTTCCATCAGTGCCAAAGGGGGATATTGTTGGATGTTATGGTTGTGTATTTGATATGTGGTTTTCATTGATGTCAGCACTATTAGCATTATTAATTCATTAGAAGTTGTATATGTCGAGGATACTGAGAAAACTGTAATGGAATGAGTTGTAGGTTGTCAGTGGTGAAGTGAAGTTTAGTATGTCGGTAATTTTTGTACATTCATGATCAGAGTTTATGGAATAAAGGGTTTGTTGCTGAGTGTATCTAGTTTATCCATGTCAAGTTTTAGAGATCTGCATGAAGATTTGATCGAGTTATGAAGATTTACATTCTGACAATTTTTTTGTTGCTTCAGTTAGTGTTGTTGATTGAATATGATGCCATTTCAGTTCATTCAGCTATTGTGGATGCTTCTATGGTGATTTGTGATGTTTTTGGATGCTTCTAGATCATAATCTATCTTTTTTGCATGTCTTCATTGATCATTGTGCTCGTGGTTGGTGATTTTCTCTTGCATTTTCATGTTTTTCTTGTTCTTGGTTAACATGGTGGTTGTAGCATGTTATGGATCTTCAAGGAGTAATTAATTGAATTTTTTTCATATTAGAGATGTTGATTTGGGTCTTCACTAAGTTTTGGGTAACCTTGGTTGATTCACATTAATAATCTTTAGTGTTTTGGCCGACAATTTATATTCATTTTATTATTTTGTTGAGGCCAACTTGAAGGGATGAATTTTCTCATTGTGGATACATAAGAGTGATTGCTTGATAAAATTGAAGCATGCAAGTGTATGCTAGAGTGTACTTATATGTGTATATGTGTGAATATTGATCTAAATCATTCGAAGAAAAAGAAAAGTGTGAAGAAGAGTGAAGAGTAAAGAAGTGTTCATGCACTTAACCAAAACTATGATCAGCCATTAGCATATGCTATTCTATCAGTTCAAATCCCTATGGATGTAATTTGATTCTTTCTATAAGATAGTGTATCTTCCTTTGGGTAGTTAGCCTTGTTGTAATTGAGCAGTGAGCTCTAGGCAGTGTGCCTGAATGCAAGTGCATTCCCCATATTTTCATTTCTTATACTTTAAATAGGGTATAATCTTGTGGACTAACCTCCACCGTGGTTTTTCCCCTAACAAGGTTTCCACGTAAAAAATCATGTTGTTATGCATGTTTTGATGTATTGATGATTTATGCTTTCATGGTTACTAATCAAATCTAAGAATAAATTTAAAAAGTTGAATAAGTTTTAAATTTATGTGACAACTAATTCACCCACCCCCTCTCAGTTGTCTTCCCTTGTGTTGCCAATAGTAGATGGCGTATCATAAACTCCTAGCATTTGTTTCAAGGCTTCATCATCTTTAAAGCATTCCCACGATGTTGGAAAATCTTTCAATTAATTCAGGATACTGCATAGTGAGAATGATTTTTGGCTTGCACATGATAGTATTGATGTTTAACGATGGTTTCTTTGTTGCTTGTGAAACTTTAGAAAGATAATATCCCAAACTAGTCTTTGTTTCTTGTGTGTTAGGCTCTATAAGAACTTGAATGCCTTGTTATTTCTTTCCACATCCTTTGCCATTGTAACTCAATTGTTTCAAAAGTTCATAACCTCTCCCATAAAGTTTTTCCATTTCTTTTGGGTTCAGTGGTTGTTGGTAGTCCATCTCATCAAAGTTTGTCGTATAACTTGTGTCCTTTTTAGAAGTAGATGAGGTAGATGTTTGTGAGTGTTCTTGTATGTTTTGAGTTGACATGGCCATTGGTTGTTTTTTTTTTTCATATTCTTTTCTTGTGATTATGTATTCTCCCATAAATGAGGGTGTAAACTCTAAAGAACCCCAATCATTGTCTAACAATTTTGACACTATTTCCATTTCTTTCTTTTCTTCTTGTAAAAGTTCTATGTTGGATGTCAAAATTAATGTGCTCAGAGGAATTTTTGTTCCTTTTTCAACTTATATGCAACTTTTTGGCTTGCGGTCCATTTCAACTTGGTATACCTCAAGTTGTCATGGACATATTTCATAATACAATGAAGAGTTGAAGGCATCACATGCATCTCATGAATCCATGGTCTTCCTAAAAGAAGATTGTATGAAAGATCATGAGGTGTGACATGAATAGGAGTTTGTAAGGTGACCTTTATGACTGTAATAGGTAAAGTAATCACACCGAGTGGTTTCCTTCCTACGTTGTTGAATCCTCAAATTGATAAAGCATCTGGTTGCATCTCTGATTTTTCTACTCACAACTTATCTAAGATTTTCACATTGTTCATGTTAAGGGCTAAGCCATTATCAACCATTCTTCATTTTATTCCTATTTGATTAAATTGAGCAATTATCATAAAGGCCTCATTTTTCTATCACAGTGCCAAAGGGGGTAGCTCATGTTGATGAAATGTTATGTCTATGTTAACTATATTCATTTCTTATATGACAGTTTCCACATCATTTTCATTTTTCCTAGGAGGAACCACTATTTGTTGCAAGGTTGTTTGAATCATACTGTGATAGTGTGGTGAATTATAAATTAAGTCCCATAGGGATATCTTTGTAGGAGTAATTTTAAGTTGCTCAATGCGATTATACTCCTTTCCATTATGCGAAGTTAGATGAGTGACACTAGGAAAAATGGGATTAGGTAAAGGTAAAGGTGTCTGGGTTGGTCGTTGTGGTTGCAGACTATTTCTAGTGTTGTATGTATGAGCAGTTATATTATGACCTAGTTGCTACAATACATGAGTCTTAGGTGGATAAAGGGTAAATGCGGGCTTGTTTTTAGGATTATATGAAGGTGGGTAAAGGATGAGTTGAGGCTAAATCACTTTAACTTCTTGTGTTTTTCATTTCTCATAATAAGACTTAGTGGATGGGATTTGTGAGATGAAGTCCTCAAGGGCTTCATCTAACATACGAAAGTCATCACTACTAAAAGGCTTGAGGGTTAAGTTAACTTCACTTGGTCTAGGTTTTTCATGACAAGCCTTAGTGGATGATCTTAGTGAGAGGACATCATCAAGGGCTTCATCTAGCATGTCCAAGTCAACACTACAAAAAGGCTTGGATTATATGCTTTTTCTATATTTAATCATTTTTTGAATTGTTTCTTTTGATGTTTTTTAGTTTTTGTTTTCATTTTCTAATGAATCTTATCTAAGTGAACTAGGAACTAATGTTGAAAATGAAAATTACAAAAATCTAATGCTATCCATAATTGAAATGAATGTAAATAATATTATTTCTAATGATTTTAAGGTAATAGAAAGCAAATAAATTGAAACAAAAAAGTAACAGAGGAAAACAAAAGATTAAAAACTAGAAATATAATTCTATAAACAACAGTGAATTTTTTTCACTAGGATTGATTCACCCAAGGTGGTGAATGATTTCCATTAGGGATTTTTTTTTCTTCAGAATTTTCAAAATTTTTTGGTTATTTTTTATGTTTTCTATTCTGTATGGTCTAGATCTAGGATACAAATATAGTTTTTCAATGATTTTCAATGAAATTAAGTGCAAAAATGCAAGCTAAATGAGCTTTTCACTAATGCAAAATTTGAAACCCTAGGATGCAAATTAAAGAATGAAAAGCCTAATGCAATGTTAATTTTAAGATGTAAATGCACTCCAAATTAGAAATATGATGATCTATATGCAGGTTCACCAAAATGAAATGTGGAAAAATGGTCGGTTTGCTACACTTTCTTTCACTTATAGGGTTTTGGACCTAAAAGGAGAAAGACCAAAGACCACTTTTCAACCTTTCACTCAAGAACAAACCCTTGATATTTCACCACAAAGGAGATTGAAATCTGACAAAGGTAAGGTTCTAGGGACTGTATAATTCCTAATGAGGGGTTCACCACCAAATATAATCTTGGAAAAGAAAATGTCTAAAAACATAGTTTGATATGCAAAAAAATTCTAAATGACCTAAAAAGTGCTCTAAAAATGTAAGTAGAATAGAAAAGCAAGAATGCAAATGGTGTACACACCAAGAGCATTTTGGAAATAGCTCATTCTAGAAATCTTGTTATTGGGACTTTCATTAATAGTATGGTGAGATCAATCCGGAATCTTGTTTTGCCTGAGGTCATTTTAGAGAAAAGGGTGAATTTGGAATCTGCAAAAATCTAATGAATGGCTACAATGAGACTCATTCACCATTCTTGGTGAATCAGTCTTGTCTCACTTTGCTAAAAACTGAAGGTTTTGATCTGCTCTCTAACACCTGCTCTTTCCTTCCAATCTAAGTTCTGACTCTAGATTTTTTAGAAACACCTGCAAAACATAATTCAAATGGATTTTCTAATTAGGGGTTTTCCTTGGTCAAACCCCTAGTTTGGTAATTAAACCTTGGTAAAAATGATGAAATTTGCATAAAAACCCTAGCCTTAGATGTGTTAAAGAGTAGGAAATCTAAGACATGATGCAATCCTATTCTAATGTACAAGAATATGATGCAACAATGGAAATGAAAATATGAAAAAATCACTTGTGATGATCTCCAATCATCCCAAGTAAGCTCTAATGATGCTTTTACCTTCCTTAGGCTGAATGTAGAGTGACAATGGAAGATAGAATCACTTAGGAAACAAGTCTTTAGTATTGGATTGATGGCTAGTTGTATCTCCCCAACCTAGAATCCATCATGATTCACCATAGGAATCGATGATCAACCATTGAAAATGCTAGATCTTGATAGAAAGTGAGCTTGAAAGACTTACAAAACTGCTTTTAATGTTGCTGCAATGCTTCAACTTGCTTTTGAGAATTGAATAGCTCTTGTGAAGAGGAATTGCTTGAGAGCTCTTGATGCTTGTAAAAAATACTTAGAGAAATTCTTCAATTGTGAAAAATGACTTAGAAGCTTGCTTTTGTAGGCATTGACACCTAAGTGACTGTTATTTAGATCTTGAAGGCCAAAATTTACCAAAAACATGAATTAAATTGATGAATTCCCACTCAAATTTTAAAAAGACCCCAAATGGGACTCAATCACCACACTTGGAGAATGCGTCCCACCTAGGGGGACTCACTCACCCAAGGTGGCGAATGAGTCCCACCTTAGATTTTTTAGGTGGGTCTTTTTGGGATTTTCAGGGATTTTAATGACTTTATGTGATTTTATACAATTTTTGAGTGAAATGAGCCTCGAGATCCAAAATAATGGGTCCCAGGGCCTATAAATGGTGATTTTAAAGGGGAATTAATGCAAGGGTGCTCAAAATAGGTCCAAAGTAAGTGTGAAATTGCTTCTTTCTTAAGATTGCACAATTTTCTACATTACAAAATGGTGTTCAACCTATTATATTGTTCTAGTAGGGATTGACATCTTTTTGCAGTGGAGATTGTTGTCTCTAGTAGGTTGGTGCCTACAAATTCAATAAGGTATTGGTTTCTCTAGTAGGTTGATGCCTACTTCATATTGTGATCTCACCTATTATATATATTTCTGCATTATGAGGCTAGATTTGGGTAGTAGATCCAAGTAACTATTCTCATTATGGTTTTCCCATCTTGGGTTTCCATGTATATCTTGTGTTATCTTGTGTTAAGTCATGATTAATTGCTTACATTATTATGTCCTCTTAATGTTGAAAAACTATATCACTATAGTAGAAGTAAATAATTCCTAAATTATTTAGATCTATTATTTCACCCCCCTCTCAGTAGATTGTGTGCCCATTAGATACCCGTGTAGGTACTTGGATATAGGAGAAACAATTTGTTGTATAATTTAGAGCTATGTCTATCATCATTCTTCTCTATGTCATACTTTGATTTTTGACATTTGGGGATGATGCAAAGTGTTGGGGGAATTTAGGCCTTCTCCCATGTTGACCCAAATTTTTATTTTTACTTTGTATTTATATGCTCTTTATTGACAATCTAAAATATTTGGGGACATGATGATGATTATTAAATAGTTATATACTAATGCTATTGATATGAATCATACTGACCCTAAATACTAGGATCCCCTTGTCTCTCCTACGCATTTATTTTAGTTGATGTTGTGGGTTCTATGTGTTAACCATGGATCAGACACTTTTCATGTCAGGTAGCATTGCATGAATACGTATCATTATGTTTTCATGACACAACATCTCTCTTTTCCTTCTCCTTAGAATAACTTGTGCTCTTTTGTGTAGTACAAACCATTCTTAAGGGGGACTATTGCATTTATATTATAGATCTCTTACCTTATGATTCTTTTCAAAACATGTTTACATCCAACTATCTCATCTATCATCTAGCATGGAGGAAACCCACTAGAATTTTTCTTTATGGATGTATTTGTCCCTTTTAAATGTGGCTATATTATAGTGTAGTTTGTAGTAGTCATAGGATGATTAGATTGTTGTATGGTCCCTACCATAACAAAAATTTCTACCCATACATATCAATGCAGCTATATAATAATTTTTATGTCAAAATTTTTCTTTTCACATAAATTTATTGTCTATAGCTAACATGTTTGTGGCACGACATATCTTAATCACTTTATGCAAGATTGACTCAAGTCTCTTCCTTGGGGTAAACTCCACGTGGATAGAAAACTCTACTTACCCTTCACATACTAGGTAAAATACTCTCCTCTTTTTGCTTTATCTTGTATTCCCCCTTGAACACATATGCTTGCTAAAGTGGGGGAAAACTATAATGTCATAAATTACATTATATGCAATTTCAGACTACATGTTCCTTACCCTTTAGATAAATTAAGATAATTGTGCTCTTATTCAAACCAAACCACCTTTTTCCACATGGCATGCCCAGTTCCTTGACTATTGAGTCTAATTTTCTCATAGACCAATACACATTGTAGATACATTCGTACACTACGGTTACATCCCACAAAAATCCATAACTCAGTTGGTTGTTGGGATATTATACTTGGCACATTTGGGCAGTGTAACACCCCTTCCAAACTGCACCCTTATCAAGAATATCTTGGTTAGGTTGTTTGAACCAAAAATACCCTCTTTCTTGAGGATGGATTCATTTGATCTTGATCTTTGAGGAACTACACAAAAATCTCTCTTGTTCTCTCATTTTATTTAGCATTTTACAACTCTTGGGAATACCCAACATTCTCCATTTATAATATCTTTCAAAGAACTCTACTAAAAATTTCAAAGTAAAATCTATTGTTGCAAACAAAAGGTTATCTTGCAAAGAGGCCACTATCATCTTGGAAGCCCTTGTTGCTTCTTCACTGCACTAGCAAGCTACTTTGCTTTTGTGCTTAAGAGTATTAAAATTCTAATATTTTACATTAAGCATACTATTTCTATTTTCTTAGCATATTATTCTATTTATCATTTTACGTCTATTTTCATTATCTTTTCTAAGGCTATCTGTGGAGGAAGAAACACCAATATGGGGGTTTGACTAAGGAAAAATCCTATATAGCCACCCAAACCATTCTCTTTGGTCATATGTGTGTAGGTATAGGAGGAAGTGTTGCTTGGAGAAGGCTTGGATTTCATCAAACATCTTTGCTGACATACTAAACTCTTCTTTGTCCTTTTCACTTAAGTTCCCATTAGCATTTTCATTTTCATCATTTTATATTTGTTGTGCAACTATATTGTATACAACTTTCGTGTCCAAAAATATGTGTAGAGTATTTTATGTTTTCATGTGATAGTTTCTTATTTTTTTCCATACAAGACACTAGCATGGTATGTTGTTGTCCTACAACTACATGTTAGTCCCAGATAGAGAGTTTTTGAGCTATCCAGAAGACCTCTATATCCTACATTTTCAAATTTTAATGTCTAAAGAGTCCAGATAATTTTTGTACTCTTCAACACATACATTTAACTAATAATAGGTAAGCTTAAAGGTCATAATTATCCAAAGGCTTACTTGAGTGGAAGGTTGTAATTTGGATCCTTGAAGGATTTGATTATCCTTTGTAGCAATTCACTTTTCATACTCTACAGACACAAATCCAACTAAATCAAATTAATTGATTACAAGATAAATGTGTATTTTACAAAAGTGGCATCGAGTTGAGGGACCAACTTATACAAGTTAGAGAATCTAATTGTTCTTAGGAATTTACCAAGTAGAAAAGATCCATTTCTAGTCTCAAGGAAAATAGATTTTAGTGTCACATTAAATTTGATTTTCTACCATTATTTCAAAAATTAAATGTTCTATCTATTTTATTAATTTTAAAATTTAACATTTCAATTATTTAATTTATGCTAATATTATTACTTTAATCTAAATAAATTTATAGCCAGTTATGTACTTTAATTTACTTAGTCTAATATTAAGGAAAGTGCTTTTTCTTTTTAAAAAAATTATTTCTACAAATATAATATTTGAAAATATTTAATTTTTGAAATGAAAATTTTATGTGAAAGGAATATTGTATATACATTAAAATTTTCTCTTTTATTTCATTGCTTTTTCATTAATTGAACCACCTTTAAAAAAATATTGTGGTAGACATTAACATTTAGTATAGAAGTTGAACTTGTTCTTTCAAAATCAATGAATGAGTGAGACCCAAGCCGAAAAAATCTTGTGCTAAGTATTAAAATTTATTTTGGAAGCCAACCTAAATAATGGTGACAAGTATTAACATTCAATGAATGAGTGAAACCCAAAAAAATCATTGTATTAATATTCAATATCATTAATGAACATATCAACCTAAGTAAATGTGACACCCAATGTAGAGAGGAGTTCCCATCTATAATAGAAATAAATAGCTTTGCATGGAACTAAACCATCAAAAGCTTATGTTTTCTTCTTTATTACGTTCTAAAGAATATTGTGTACACATTATACTTTTTACTAATTCATTGCTTCCTCATTCATTTAAGAATGATGTATGTTGTCTATTGTTCATTGGACCACTCTTTTTAAATATTACTCTTGAACCATAGACAATTAATAGTAATTTTAAAGCTCATCTTTATTAACAAGTAAATATTCATATTATATTTATTAACCAAAATTTACTTTTATCCATTAAAGTAGGTGGTATTTAAGAATAGCCTCATTAAAGCCTTCATTGTTTTATAGATTGAAAAGCCTTGTTAAAATAGGTCGAGCTTGTTATGTTCGGTAATTAATTGATAGAAAGTACCATTTATGTCATTGTCATGACAAGAGATAAAACAGTAGGTGAACGATATATGCTCTTACATTTTAAGAGATTTAAAATGTATTAACACTCAGTTTAGAAATCAAAATTGCTCATTCAAAGAATAGTGTTACGAGAGATTCTCATAAAAAAAATGGTGTGGTAGGTATTAACATTCAATATGGAAGTATAAATTATGGACGAGTGAAACCAAACAAAATCTTGTGGCAAGTATTAACATTCCTTTTGGAAGCCAAAAGTGTTCTTTAAGAATCTTATGTATTAGAGAGATTACAATAAAAATGTTGCAGGTAAAACATCCTGCAAATAGTAAATATCTTTGTATGTGTCATGTACGAACCATTTCCTTTAATGGATCATAGCCTTAATGAACGTATCGACCTAAGTAAAGGCATTCCCATTGCAAAGAGAGAGGAGTTCCCTCCTGCAGCAGAAATAAATAGCTCCTCGGGGAACTAAATCATCAAAAGCACCTCTTTTCTTCTTTATTCCACTCCAAGAATTAGGTATTTGCACCAGTTTTATAATGAAGACCAAATCAGCATGGCTGCAATGTCTGGAGGGCAAGCATGTCCTGATAACAGGCGGATCAAGTGGGATTGGGCTTGCCATTGCCAAAGAAATCTTATCTTAAGACTTAGAAATCTTGATGTCTAATCTGGCTTTTATTTTGAATAGGTTGCAAATGTGGTGTGTATGAAACTTGAAGCTGGTAGCAATGCAGCTGCGGTCCATTTGCTTGTATTTGTACTGCTGCTTATTAGTGCTGTTTTGATACAGCGTATTGGCTTTTGTAATCTTATTTTTTTCTGCTTGTTTCGAAGAAAAAAACAAAAGAACTTTATAACATATAATTTGAAATGAAAGAAAATAATTGTGTTGTTGCCGCCGACAAATAGTAAAGGCAACAACTAAATATTCATATTGAGCTGCCCGTCCGTACACAAGAGATGCTGTGGCATGGCGGCAGCAGATGAGTGGCCGCCGCGGTGCTTTATGTTGGTAGCTACCAATTTTCCGCGTCACCGGCAGAATTTGGTTATTCTACCTTTTTCTTCTTCTTCAACATGCGATATGAAATGAAACACGCTGCACATTTTTCATTGTGCGCTTTCTTCTCGGGATCCTCTGCGCAATAAGAGTGATCTTCTTTCTGCCACGCAACACTCTTTTCGCATGCTGCCAGCTAACAAAAAGCATGACCGAATCCTCAGCTCCTACACAACACCATCTTTTGTTGCCGTGAATATTCGATTTATCTCTCTCTGGATATATCCCTGCTCTCTTTCTGGATTACCACTTCGTATTTCTGCGAGAATCTTAAAAACTTGTCTACATACCTTGCAGAAGAAATGGTACCGGCTATCATGGAGGAGGTGGTTAATGGCAGGGGTGATAAAGGACCCACGCTGCAAACTCCTTACAGAATGACCCACTTCGTTTTATCGCATAGGTAAGTATACCAAATGCAGATCATTTCTTACGTGCATTCAGAGATATTGATTTTTTGTTTGGTTGGTTTACTCTGTTAGATCAAATTTCCGAACAAAAGCTGAGATTTTGTGTGAATAATCAGGGTTGTAATGGCGCCAATGACGAGGTGCAGAGCATTAAATCACGTCCCGCAGGAATCTCATGTGGAATACTATTCACAGAGGGCTTCCAATGGAGGGCTTATAATAACAGAAGCAAGTGCAGTTGCGCCTGATTGAATAGGGTGAACTCGCCATTTTAAGTTTGTTAATACATGCTCTTAGGACCTGCTAACTTTTATCTTTAGATTGTTTTTAGTGGCAGCAGGTGTTGATATGACTTTTATGATACATACGATAAATCTTGAATAGGTTGCCTGAGGGAATATGACTTTTATCTTATTCCTTCATTTTAAGCTTATCTTAAGACTTAGAAATCTTGATGTCTAATCTGGCTTTTATTTTTGAATAGGTTGCAGATGTGGGTGTGTATGAAACTTTGGCAAAGGCAATACAGGAATCTTTTGAATGGAGGGCTGTTGATGTGCTGGTGTGCAATGCAGCTGCGGTCAAAATTGTACTCCTGGATGAGGGCAGGATTGAAGATCTGCATGCCATGATTCAAACAAATTTGACAGGGGTTGTCAATACTCTGCATGTCGGAATTCCATTGATGAAGCAGAGGAGTGCCCAAACACCCATGTCCATTGTTCTCATGAATTCCATGTCAGGAATGGTATGTTATTGGTAAAACTTTTTGTATGCTTATAAGTCAGAATTTATTAAGTCTTCATTATGGACTGATATGGACGCTTCATTCCATAACTTGTGATTGTCAGTTCAAAGTCCAAAGTAATGTGAAGTCTACCTATAGATTATGACTATTATAATATCATTTATATGTTAACCAAGAAAGCATGTTTTTTCTTTTTTCTTTTGAAGATGTTTAACCTTTTTATCATTGTATTTTTAATCTTTCTTTCTGTATTATCACAACCAAACAAGTCATCAACTTTTCGCCCTTGTTAGTTTGTTGATCGTTTATTTTGGTGCGTTAATCTTTTGGCAGTACCCTTATTATGGTAACTCTGTGTATACTGCAACCAAATATGCTCTCAAAGGACTTGGAGAAACTCTCAAGCTTGAATTGATGTCTTATAACATCCGAATTACTATAGCCTTTCCAGGGTATGTGGAGACTCCCATGCTTGATTACAGTAAGTACCTCAATTTTGTCTTAATGGGATTACATTTTAATTTATTTTTTCCGTGTATAAATTTTGAATAACATATAAATAGAGAGGTAGCCTCAATTTTGTCTTAGTGAGAATCTTACATTTTAATTTTGTTTCTGTATAAATTTTGAATGACATATAAATAAAGATGTAGCTTTAATTTTGTCTTAATGAGATTACATTTTAATTTTGTTTCCGTGTAAATTTTGAATGAGATATAAATAGAGAGGTCTTTTTGTATTAGTGTTTATGGAAGGGAGGTTTGTATAATATGGAATCATTATATTAGAAATTATTGTTTAGTTTATATTAGCAAATGTAATGTTTGTTTGTAAATTTAATTATGTAACATTTTTCACATTAATATTTGGGATATCAGTATATAATTATAATTCTTACTTCATTATGATGATGGATTATCTAATGTGATAAATTCATAATTATTTAAAAAACTTCTCTAACAAATACTTTACTACATTTTTGAACTACTATTCTAATTTATGAAAATAAGCACGTGTTTTAGATTGCAAGATAAGAGCTCGTTGATCTACAATGTAATCCTCATCCAAATGATAGATCACACTAACATTTATGAAGTTCCAAACTAAATCTTTTTAAAAGTCTTTTGCAACTTCATGTATGTGCATATGTTTTTTTGAGGTTTTAGAAAAATATCTTGGGCATGCTAGCAATCAAGCAAACAATCAATGTAAAAGTTATTATTCAAGATTTCTATCTTTTTCATGGTTATTAATGCATTCTTCAATTTAGCTTGATCTAATTTTATTCTTGCATTCCCAATTTATATAGGTGGCTTGGAAGATGATAGAGATATCTTGCAAATTATTAAGGCCACATGTTTCTATAATCGAAGCCAAGCAAGCACACCTGAGCATGTTGCAAAATACACATTAGAAGCAACAAAGAATGGAACTTTTCTTGTCACAAGCCAATTCACTGGTCTTGCATTATTGACATTATCTCGTGGCCCTATGCCTGCAGACTCATTTGGAAAGGCTTTGGTTGAACTGATATTATTTTTCCCTATTAGACTCTTTAGCTTCTTGGCTGCTTGTTATATCTATTATGTTATAGAACATAGACACAATAAGAAGCATTAGAATATATTTTTTAGGAAAAAACTAAGTCTAAAATATGTGTTCATTATTGTAAAACAAAGCATTGCTACCTTTTAAATTTTTAATAATTGTAATTGTGAAATTTACATATTATCTATTCTTCTTTTCATTTTAGACTCATTTTGATTGGATTCTTCCTAACATAATGATTAGTGTAGAGTAAGCATAGTATAGTTTTAAAATTGGAAAATATGATGCTTACTTTATTATATTTTTGTATATTTGTAAAGATTGGTCTTTGATTATTTTATTATCCTAATTTATTTCTATAGTTGTAGAACTAATCTAGGTTAGTTCTAAGGGTGTGGAAGTGACCCTTGGACTTCCAAAATTTAAATTTATCTTTGGACCCTTATTGGCTTTCTCCAACTAGCAATTATGAGCTAACGAAAGAACAAAATCACTAACTTGTGTGCTAGGGTATTATATTTAATAACACACCTTAATCTCAATTCATTACCTAAATAATCAAATAGTCATCAAGGAGAGAATATGGGTATGGACACTCAAGATACATCCATAGCATAATTAGAGCCTCATCATTATATCATCAACTTACAACATCTAAGAAATCAGTTGAATGGTTGCTTCTTGTCTTATATCCTTCCATTCTAATTTTTTAAAATTGGATCATAATGTTTTGACCAAGGGAGAAGATCCTTGCATAGTAAACTACCAAAAGGTGTTCCTAAACACCAATAATAATTTGTTACATGTTTCATAGACATAATGATGAGAAGATCATAGAAATAAAATTTAGTGTAGCTCAAATCTTTGGGTTCAATTAAAATCCACACATTAGATTTAGATCTACAATTGTAAAGATCAGTTTTTATTATTTCTTCTATCCTTACATTCCAAAAAATTAAATTAGATCATAAGGGTTTGACCAAGGGAGAAAATCCCTCCATAGTAAACTCTCCATAGTTGTTCCTAAACACCAACAATAAGTTATTGCATACCACATAAATAATGATGAGAAGATCATATAACTCAACTTTAGTGTAGTTTAAACCTTTTAGTTCAATTACAATCCACAAAATAGATTTATTTCTATAATTTTACATATTAGTTTTGCTTCTTTCCTTCTATCCTTGTTCCAAAACTTTTACATTGTATCATAAGGGTTTGACTAGGAGAGAATATCCTTGCATAGTATACTCCTCAAAGGTGTTCCTAAACACCAATAATAAGTTGTTGCATGCCATAGAAATTATGATGAGAATATCATTAACTCAACTTTGTTGTAGTTCAAATATTTTGGTTCACTTAAAATCCACACACTAGATCTAGATCTAGAATTGTAGACATTAATTTTGTAGTTGTGGAAGTTAACCATGATAACATCAAATATAGAGTTTGTAGAGTCAAACATGTTCATCTAGCATTACAAGAGGTTCTAATTAATTAATAAATCAATTCCTAACACTTGAAACAACAATATCTCCATCAAATTTTAATATGTATTTTGATTGATTTTTAATTTCCATGCATTTATTAGTTCTAGCTCCTCAATCTAGGGTAAATTTATTGCTGGTGTTAAATCATTACATTTCTCTAGTTTATTTTTATTTAGGATGTGTTACTTTCTTATACACTTATTGGTAAACCTAACTTATCTTATATCCCTTAGGGTTTTGTCCTTAAGATTTTTATCAATTTTTTAATTGGCTATCTTTAATTTTAGATTTGATTAGGACTTAGATGCCTTGTTTATTGTGTTCCTTACAATATTTTAATTAGATTTTGATGTTTTATCATGGAACCTCTCTTTGATCTTTACCATACTTACCCCTAGGTCTTTCTTTAAGAGTTTCATCACTAGTTCTTTTCAAAGGTAGGAATATGAGTCCATCAATTAGATGTAATTTCATCTTACTTATTTATCCAATCATCATATAATCGAAATAAATGGAGCAATAATCTTATAGTATATAATTAATATTATTATTTAATAATTTTGAAATTTTAATTTATCTATCTTGGACTATTTGTTCATGTTGGGAAAAATTAGTGCATAAATATAAATATTATTTACATATTATTACATTTTAAATGTATTAAATTATTGTGATAAAATTTCAACTATATCAATAATAGAAGTCTTATTTAGACATAAATTTGAAGCTCAAATTTAACTCTAATAATATTTTATTGTTGTTTGAATGACATTAAACACTATTATATCCATAATAATAGTCTTTTTGTATTGTGAGGTGGTAGGCTAAATTAATGTGAAAATTAATTATGCTTTAAATAAAATCATCTTCTATAAAATTGTATTGTTGAATTTTAAATTATTATTTTTTAGAAAAATTCTTACACTAAATACATTTAATTATATATTTGGATAAATAGATTCATGTACTTATTACTTCGATGGAAAATAGGACTAGGAAGAATTTAAATAATCTACAATTAATCACTTGTAGTTAATACAATGGTGAATATTTATGAAATCTAATAACCATTATCCTTAATTGAAACTACAATTTTAACTATACAATCATCAATATGAACTAGATATGATGTGGTCAAGCACATTATTGATCCAAATATCATGACGTCGTGAATTTAATTTAAAACTCTTTAAGTTCACAACTAGACACATTCTAAATCTATTATCCTTAATGAAAGTAATTACTAATTAATAATATTTATCTCCACTAAATACATATCCTAACCAATAGCAAGAGTTATATATGAGAAAACCTGATAAATGATTTATTACTAATATTCAATAAATGATTTAGCAAGAATAGTCTATTTATCTAGAAAACTAGATAAAATAATACGGGCAGTGTCAAAAGTAGGTTCATATTTTTACAAGGAAGGATATGCATTTATTAGC
Organism: Sequoia sempervirens; assembly: GCA_007258455.2. Lineage (NCBI taxonomy): Eukaryota > Viridiplantae > Streptophyta > Pinopsida > Cupressales > Cupressaceae > Sequoia > Sequoia sempervirens. The sequence goes on along the minus strand of VDFB02281996.1, from coordinate 4,195 downwards.
CAAAAGTGTAAGTCAAAAGTGTATATATATACATATATGCATATATACATATTATACATACACAGACATATACTGCATATATAATAGCTAAAATATACTAATTGGAATAGGTGAATAAGGTAGTAAGTTTTGATAAAGATCATGAGTAGATTTAATATTTGGGGTTGACCATAATGACTCATCTCCATGGTTTAAAGAGACATATTTTGTCACAAAAATATGGTATCTTGATAAAAGGATTTTAGGTGTTTTTACTAATGGATCCCATTGTTGTGTAGATTGATGAAATGGAGAGGCTATTCCAACCTACTTTAACTCCTACATAACATATTGAATATCTATATGCTACATTAGAAAAAATAAGGTGTATTAGGTTAAGAAGAAAAAGTGAAAATGAAAAAATGACATAAATAAGAAGTCACTACAAGAGTTTTGAATATGGAAGAATGAACATGTGTAATAAATTTAGAACAAGCTCCAACTACCGAAAAGTTAAACTTTGATTCTAACAATGGGAAACAATATTAATATAATGATAAGAATACTTGTAAGATAAAATAAAATAAAATAATTTTAAAGAAGAAATAAATACAAAAAATAAGATATTCCTAAAGAAAACCTTTTTAGGAAAACCCTATACTCCAAAATAGGCCCAATGTATTGTTAGCAATAAAAATAGTCACACTACAATATTAGATTATTAATTCTCTATCAAGAGTAAGAGACTATCAAATCCATCACCTCATATAAATTATCTCTAATTGTATGGAAAATCCATCAACATCAAATCCATACATTCATATACATACTATAGTGTTACAACCAAGAGCAACAATAGATCAACATTTTTCAATCATGTAGGAAATATAGCAATATAACCTACCATCCAACAACTCTCTCAATGAAACAAAATTTAGGTGAAAACACATATGACCCTTAATTTAATTCTTAACCTCAAGATTATATGCCTCCATGTGAGCCTCAATATATACTAGTGTTAATTTTCTAGTGTTACATACAAATTCCTAGGAAATATTCCTTTACCTATAGTGTGGCATTTGATTTCGTGTTGGTTCACAACTTTAAAATATATTCAATATTTTATTCAAGGTTTACAAAAATCTCTCAAAATTCTCTTACTATTTTTATATATTACATATGTGGCTAAGCATAGGAAACCATCCCCATAACCATCTTGGATAATATAAACTCCTCCACGCTCACAAAATTTAGCAAAAAAACTACAATATCTAGAATTATATATTAATATGATCCAACCATACATTAAAAGAAATTTCTTATTGCAAAGTTAAAAATTTATTGTGATATTGAACTGTAGATTTTTTGGTAGGATTTATAGGATACTCTTGCACTCTTAGGATGTTTCATTTAAAAGGAGAGAGATAAACCCCACTCAAAAGTCTAGGTGGTTCACTCAAATTAGGAAATTTATGATGTTATTTAGACTAAATGAACTATTCGACTAATTATGAATGCAAAACCTAAGAATTATGCAATGTTGGAAAACACAATGTGATATGCAAACATGAGCTAAAGTATGAACAAATGAAAAATAGAAGAGAAGAAGACTGAATCAGAGTGCACCTGGGTAGAGAAAGGAGAATTTGGAGTGTTCTAAATGCTGGAAAAGATCACTGAAAATCACTAAGTGGGACTCATTCACCACTGATGGTGAATCAGTCCTACTTCTGATGAAAACTTCTGTGAATGGGTTTTTGAGTGTTGGGATCCAGAATATGACAAAATTTAGATTTCTAGCCTTAAGGTGGGACTCATTCACCACTAATGGCGAATTATTCTACTCCCAAAATTCTATGAAACCAGGGACCAATCCTGTTGCAACGGATTTGAGGTTGTTTGCTTATCAAGTTGACAGAGTTAAATCTGTAAAAAAATTGACAAAATGTTTTCTCCAAGCTTGAAATAGGTTGTAGTTAACTTGAAACCCTTTGTTTATTTCTTTTCCACTTTTCAACACCTAAATACTTGATAAATCTACATACACAAGTCTGCAAACACACATGCAAAAGGGAAAAGTGGTTAAGGGTTAGGTTATAGGGATTTTCCTTGGTCAAATCCCACTTTAGTAATCAAACCCTTAATGAATAAATGGAATGGAAAAGAATGATAAAAAAATAACATGAAAATGCTATCAACTTACCAAACCCTTATTGAATAAATCTAAAGTTATATCAATGGCTGCTCCAAAATACTTGATTAATGCTTGATTCAATGATGCAAAGTGCTTGAATGAATGAGTGAATAAATGAACTTGATGAAATTGGGGTTAAAATGACAAGAAAAACACTTATTTATACACACTTATGCCCTAATAACCCAATAATACCTCATCACAAGCTGACATCGGGCCTTTTTGAATAAAAACCTGAAAGAAATTTTGAATTATTTTGAATTTTGAGCCAAGAGGGACTCATTCACCACCCATGGTGAATGGGGTCCACCTTGGACTTGAATGTGGGTGTCAAGAATTAAGTCACATTTAATGTTGTTTTTCAGATTTACATTAAAAAACAAACTTAATTAAGCCTTATAAGGGCATAAAGGGGTGAAATAAAGCATGAGAAAGGTGTAAATAGTCATAACAAGCCTACAAAAGCATGAAATCGTGTTACAAGATTTTACAACACTTTAGAATAGGACTTGATAAGTGAAAAAAAGTGATTTTTAGGTGAATTGTAATGAATAGAGTTTAGAAAGGTGTAGAAATGTTTTACAACACCTTCACAAGATACCATAATTTTAATTTTAAGGACCTAATGTGAATGTTCAAGCCACATTGAAACATTAAATCAAAGAAAAATGGACCAAGCAACATGAAGAAAGGCCTAAAAGACCATGGAAATTTCAAGGGACCATTTTTCTATGGTACATTTAGCCCTCACTTTAGTGAGAGGATGAACTTGCTTCACACTCACACTAAAGTAGCCATGCATATCAAGAAGGATCCAAATGCACTTTATGTTAGCAAGATGGAATGACAACGATCAAAAGAGATGATCAATCCCCCAGGATGAAGATCCCATGGAAAGCTAAACATAAGAACAAAGGAGCACACATATGTGAAAGAGAAGAAGAAAAGGGAGAATTGGATCAATCTTTGATCGTTTATCCAACTAGTTGTGGATTAGATCTAAGTTGTTTGTGAGAGAAAGAAAATGCATACTCACTCTGGGGCAAAAAAACTCATGGTGGTTTTCTGGGTGAGGAAACCCAAAAGGGTGAAGTACATATGCTATTTGGTATGCACCCACAAACACATAGGTGGATTTGGGGAAATTCATGCCACTCAATGGGCTTCCTGCTCAACCATATCAAAGTTATACCTCCTGATAACTTTAATAAGGTGCCACAAGGTAAAATGTTGCTTCATTCTTCATGAGATAAGCAAAGCTCCATCTACTTAGAACTCGTGAACAAATGCAAAGGTACCACAGGCATGCAAGTTGCATTATGCAAGGTGGAAAAGATGAAAAAAAATACAAAAATGTAAAAATGTAACATGCAAGATGTAAAATATGTTCAAAGGAGTCTTGTTTAGTTCATGCAAGTTTTGTCACTTAGGGAACATTGTGTCTAATGTCTCCAAGAAAGGACCAATCAAAGAATAAAATATTCACAACTTAGGGGATGAAGTGCATTGCATCAGGCCATCAAGAGGAATGCAATATGCTAAGATAGATCATACTTATGAAGGAAATCACAACCAATGTAATCCACAAAGTGACGAACACATCGTATGAAGTGACAAGACTACACTAAGAACCAAGAATGCAAATGAAATGATGCCAATGTATACCCCACACTTTAAAGGAATTGCTACACATTGTTTTGTGATACATTACTTTAAAGTGGAACAGGGAAGAAGAAAAAAAGAAAACAAGACATGAGAGCCAACTTTGAAAGCCCCTATGTCAAGTCAAATGTTTTTAAGTTAGGCTGCGTCATGTAAATGAAAAAATAGAAAGCAAAAGAAAGGAGGTTGCCCCCAAGAAAGGAACACATCGAGCACATAAGGGATCTATGGATTTGCGTTCAGTATGTTTATTACTGCAATGTTTTTATTAAAGAGCTCAGAACTGTCATCATTCCCCAAAACACATAGAACTGGAAGAATGACACAAAGATAGTGAAAACAAAAGGAAAAAAGTGTATT
>VDFB02281995.1:0-35342 GCA_007258455.2 Sequoia sempervirens | reverse complement strand
AATCAAAATGCTGATAAAAACCACATTTGATTTACCTTTTGAGTGATCAAATGAATTCATTTAAAATTTATGCTTTGTAAGCCTGTAGCCCTTATTATAATATTCCTAAAAAGTATAATTTTAAATATTTTTAATTTGATTATTATATTTATTTCTTATTTCTTGTGAATGGAGGATTTTCAGTGAACATCAAGTTCTTTATTTCACACATACAAAAAAAATAGAAAAGTGGAGAAAAAAATTCTAAAAAATACATGTGCCCTAAGTATTGATGTCCTTGTTCCAAAAAAGAAAGAATAAGTTAATTAGAATGAATACATAAAAAGTTATGCATGTTGAAGTACACCTCTGTCCAAATTATAATTACGTTGACTTGGAAAATTAATTAAAAAAAATATATGTAACAAAAAATTATGAAAAAATATCCATCCCCTAGACATTGGTGTTTTAAAATTTCATTTTAAAAATCAGAATTGTATCCTATCTATAAAAAAAGTTATGTGCGCCGAAGTGAACATCACTTTCTAAAAATGCTGATTATTAAAAAAAATAAGTTATTAAAAATTACATAAAATGATTCACAATTTATTTTTAATTTTTTTAAAAAAATATAATTAGAATCTACACAAAATATCTAACAAATAACTATTTTGATTCATCTTAAAAACTTTAATGGTTTAGCTACTATAGGTGTAAGAAAGTGAATGTCTGGTGAAAACCCTGATTTTAATGTCAAGTTTGGCCAAAAATTGTAACCCATTATTGTTGGATCACCCGATTATTGGTAGCTATTCCTTAAGACAATGTTTATGTGGTCCATTCATTTTAAATGTTGGTGATATTTAATAACTTGATGTTTGGTTTCAAACAAAATTAGGATTTGTTATTTTTCGGGGAAACAAAATAATTCTAAATTCTTATGTAATTGAAATGTGATAACATTTTAGTAGGTAGAAAGGCTTATTGTTTATATTGTTCTCATATATGCTATTAACATTTGATTCAATGAGTGGAATAAGATATATGGTGAGGAATAGGAGATGGATTGCAATATAATGATGTTTCAATTAGCATGGTATTAATTCAAAATTTTTGTCAATATATAAAAATAATAAATGTTTTACAAAACTTCAATAATCAATTTTTTTCAAACATTTTTAATTTAACAAACAAACAAATATTTTTGTTGATGCAAGATTGCTTTTAAATTTGGGAATGCTCTTGCATCAAACACCCCTCACTTAGGAAAGCTAACAAAAGTTGGTTAACCACACATCGAGACCTTTTTTCAACTTCAAAGGGAGTTGAACCAGTTCCCGAAATTTTTGGTATCTCATCTCCATACATTTAATAGAATCTCGATAAGGATAATAGGCCATCCAGATCTCGCATTCCACAAACCAGTCGAGGGTTTTTCCCTTTATCTTTTTGTCGAATGTCCATTTTATGGGTGTCCCGTACATATCTCCTGCAAATTCAATACCCCTTTCTTCTGTGAAAGGGCTATTCGGTCCCTGTGTATGTGCCAAATCTTTAATAGCTCGGTATTGTTCGTCTCTGCGCTCTGGGCAATAGCTATACACTGGGAATTTTGGTTGAGAATGGTGAGAAAGTGTCCACTGGAATCTCCCTTGTGTATTATCATGCACAGACGGCTCAAAATGCCACTTTGTCCGCTCGTTGGTGATGGTATTTCTACGGTTATGTCTCACCGTCTTACCGAACTTGGCATTGAAATTGAGGTGGGTGCTTGCCTCAGCATGCATTTTGCAGGCTTCTTCTAAAGTAGTGCTTTCGGAATAAGTTACTGCGGGGTTTGACGATGAGGCGCCCGAGTTAACTGCGTGGAAAGCGAAGCTCTCTGTTTCCGGCCCCATTGTTACAGCGATCTTTGCAGGAAAGTACCGTTCATGTTTAAATTTATCCGAAATTTGCTCTTGGGAATCCAGTCGAAATGCTTTGCAGCGGAGGTTCTCGATTTTGAACTCGACTTCTATCAGGTTCCCGATTTTCTTGATCTCATGGTGGAGTTGAAGCTTGCAGTCCAGTTGCTGATGACTCAAAGCACGGCGGAGGTCTACGGATTTCTCCTTGTAGTGGATTTCCCTCTTCATTGCCGGGCACGGGGAGTAGCAGTAAATTGTCCAAATCTCGTCAAGGGCTGAGTGATATGAAGTTTTAAACTCATTATTTAAGCTTTTACTTGTGTATTCTAAGAGAATTTCTATGAACTTGGAAGCCAGACATTTCATCAAACGATCTGCCATTTCTGGACGGACGATTCTCAGCGTTTTCCCTGCCAGTTCCTTCAATTTAGTCTCATTATCTGCCGTGCCCCTGAAATCAAGATAGCATGCAGCACAGAAGAGAGTGTTAAACGCTTCCTTGTATATTGATGCTTCAATCGAGTGTGGGCCGATGTCCACTCCCATCAACCTCTCAAAATCTGTGTTGCTGATGCTTGTGTTCCCTCTACCCAGTTTCTCTAACTCCTTGATACTTTTGTCGGTGACTCCGATGAATGTATAAATGCAAAGCCTGGAGAACAATGGATGTAACTTCCGTTTCTCTAACTCCTTCATATTTTTGTCGGTGACTCCCATGAATGTATAAATGCAAAGCCTGGAGAACAACGGATGTAACTTCCGTTGCATCTCCTCTTCACCGCACTCTTCAATATGATATTCTCCGAAATCAGCTACGACATTATCTCCGAGCCGCAGACTGAGAGACACATTGCGAGACACACTATTTCTATATTCACCAGTGAATTTGGCGGCGAGGGACTGATTATTAATTAGCGGAAGGGGTTCAATGCAGTCTTTCATTAGTCTAGTTTTTAGATGGCCTATCCAGGAATAAACATCAGGAAAACCCATGGTATAAGAAGATCGGAGAAGGTAATTTGAATATGGAAATCTCGAACACTGCATTGGTTATGTGTTGGCCAAAGCAGTTTAAATACACCAAACAAAAACAAATAAAGAGCTCGTAGAAATTTCCAACAATGGTCACAGAACTTTTCTCACACGGACGGATCTAGGTGACTTCAGCGTAGAAATTTCAAAGAATGGTCACCGCACTTTTCTCACACTAACTAATTGATATGTTTGAAAATTTCCAACTCAAACCTATTATAATGAATCTATCAACGATGGGACTAAGTTCGCTGTACAATAATTTGATACGTTTGAGAATTTCCAACTCAAACCTCTCGTAGTGAATCTAATAATGAGAATTAGTATTTGCCCTCTCTTGTGGTCACGCCTATCCCGTGTCCAGCCCCTATAAAAAATTCGTTTTTATCAGATTAAACACAACAAACCGAACATTTATCGTCCACGCTCACTAGAACTCCTTTGAAGTAGAAAGGTAAGACTTTTTGTTGTTCAATGAGATAATGTCATTATTTTTCTACGAAAAATAATATTGTTAAGATAGAAAATTTGAGATATTAAAGTTCAATTCTTCAATTATTTTAATGCCAATAGATAAATTTTGCTATTTATAATAGTAATTTTGTTTAAAATTTTAAAATAAATATGTGGTTATTCATCATGTTATAATTTATAAGGGATATCCATACCTAAGATCTATATAATATTTTAAAATACAAATTTTACATAAAATCATCTTAATATTTTACATCAAATTATGCATATTCCATTCTAGGGAAACCTGGGCGACGGAGAGAGAAGATCAAGGATACACTTCTAGCAAGACTAATCACATACTGGTATAAGGGTCTCAAGCAAGACACAAAAATTTGCATAAGGGTCACACATAGTTTTCACAAAACAATTAATGCATAACACAATATGTATAGACAATCTACTAGGTTTTCAATACACAATTGATCAAAGATTCAACATACAATTTAGAACTTGGGTACTCATAACCTAGTCAACAAAGTAGAGTGAAACATGTTAAATATATGGAGTAACAATTTTTTTTAATGTAAATACGATTTTCCTCTACTAGTTATCAACATGCTTGTTTCATTTCAATTGATGTAGTCGAGGGTAGAAGAATGAGCACTCCAAAACCATGTTACTTATCATCCAGTAACACAACATGATCATTGCACAAGGAATAAGGCATTAAATCATCATATTAATATACAAAACTAATAATTTCATTTTCCAAGAGAAAACCATAAGACTGATAAGCAAAAAATGAGGTAGATTATGGAACAACACTATGGAATATATATAATATTTACATTCATAATATATAAAATAATAAAGCCAAGTTTTTTCCTTGTTTAAATCTAGGAGTGTCATACTATGAAAGATGTAAAGACAATATGCACAAGGGCTATTGTGACATGGCGTGTGGCATTTATGGTTTTCCTTTTAAAAGAAAATATGATGAAGATAATGTTAAGAATAGGAACAAATAGGCTAAGCTACATAAATTATAATGCTATAGAAAATAATAGAAAAACAATGTACAAGAATAGAAAATAATGCAACCACAAAAATAAAAGAAACTTGCTATAAATAATTTTCACCAATCATGACTTAAAAATCAAGCGTATTATTCAACGTACTACTAAAATCAATTTAACATAAAAAAAATGAATGAAAAGGACACAAAACACAATTAAAAATAAGTATAATAATATCATAAAAAAATAAGGATGAGAACAACTACCCATCAACAAGAACAATCTAGTGAGCGGGTTCTAACTCACGTTTTTGCAATATGAATAATTTACAAATTGAACTAAATTACTTGGTTTAGAATAGTAAGATTCACTCAAAGTAAAGAAGAATAGTACATTATTTATTCAAAATCGACATCTCCCACACACCATTTCTTCACTTGTTTTTATAGTAAATGACTCAAAAGAATATGGTAAATAGAGCATTTACTTAATAGTATATTCAAAATTTTGGTTTTTATATTTACTTAGTTTGTTTAAATTTACCAAGAAAAATCAATAATATTAATAATATATTAGATCATAATCTCCGAATAGATAGTCTCTATAAATATTTATATCTCTTATGACTTCCAATTTTTTCATTCAATTAAAATTATGAGCTTGAGAAATAGACAAACATTTTTATTAAAGACAATAGATTTGCATAGTTCCTAACAATAAGGGCATTTCATTTCTAGATTGGGCTATATTTAAGATTTAACACATGTCATTTTTGGATTCAACTATGTGAGATTTGTTTTTGCATCACCATTTTGGGTCATACTTCGTGATCCATCATTAAAATGAAAGAGAGCTCTAGGAAAAATGGTTTACTATAGATGAACATAGATTTAAAATAGAGAGAGGGAGGGTCAAGACTAAACATTATTGAAGACGATGATAATACTTACAAAATAAAACTAAAAATAAGATGCAAAGAAAAACAATTAAAAAAAACATGTATTTATATAAAAAATCATCTTAAAAATAAATAAATAAGCCATAAACATATATATAAAAGTTGACTTAACAACATAAACGTAGAAATCTAAAGAAACCTATTATGGATAAACATAAAGAGTGTAGAATTAAAAACCATCTGACAAGGTGTCTTTGGGCTAGAAATGCTCCAATAAAAAGTTGTTCGCCAAATATAAGCTTCAAATCCTCGCTTATAACTATTTGAAATGATCTCCAATTTTGATGAAACAAAAGTAAATCTTGACTTTTTCGAGCCTCCTAGATGCGTTTGAATAGTAAGCAATTCCATGAGTATAACTAGAAATAATGCAGTTATCTAGATCTGACAATACATAAATACAATAGGGTGATCCCACAATAGTGGTTTACACTTTTTGGCCTAACTGGACACTGATATTTTTTTTTAACACAATCTCCACATTCGGGCACCTATAGCGATTAAACCATAAGGAATTTGAAGATGATGTAAACTAGAGTCTTGTCACATTTCGTCTGTAGATTCTAAAAATATTTTTTTCAATTTTTTTGGAATCAAATTTCACTTCTTTTTCCATCTCCCACAAAAATTGGTTTTTTTCAAAAAACAACATTTTTAAAAAGTGACGCACACTGTATAACGCATAACATGAAGGATAAAATTCCAATTCTTCAAATTTAGATTTCAACTCTGATATCTAGTGCTTCCATTTCATTAGATAGTTTTTATTGAATATGTTTCTTTTAATCAAGTTTCAAAGTCAACTGTTAATAATTCATACCCAGAGCGACCGTGATAACGATAACTTTTAATCGCATGTATCGAATTCTCTTTTTTGTTGGATCAAAGGACCCCAATATCTGCACTCATATTTTAATTTTTTTTTTTTATAATCTTCTATTTTTCCACTCTGTGCAATAGAGATTTTCGTTTTCATGAAAAACTCCAGTTTAATAAAACTTAAAATAGATAGATAATAAAACCAAACATACCAAATTCATATTCATTGGAGGCTCGCTCAAGGCTGTTTCAGGATTCCAAGTTTGGTTTCCTAAATATTCCCATTTTCAACCCCAACCAGAGCTTGAAAGCATAAAATTTTAGGTTTTTAAAAGTACCAAAAAATTAGAAAAGGGGTTCATGAACTGTGGGGTTCTAGTAACTGTTTTAGCGAACCAGGTTCATTCGAACCCTGTTCATGCGAACCCCCCCTAATATGCACATATTTCCTTTGTTTTTTGGGCCAATGTAGTTAAAGGTGGGTTCGCTCGAACCCTAGTTCGGTCGAACCCCTTTATGGTTCGGTCGAACATCTAGGTTCATGCGAACCCCTAAAACCAATTTTTTTGCCATGGGGTCATTTTTTCTCAAATTTCCTTCCTCTTCAAAAGTGTAAACCACTTATGTGGCTTCACCCAATATAAAGGGGTAATTAAATCTTTGCAAAACATTTCTTACTCTCCAGATCATTAAAAATACAAACGAAGAGCATACAAGAATTTAAAAATTTTCTACATGAAAATATCAATCTCTTAGTTAGGAATATAAGAACTTAGATTTCTCAAAAAAAAAAACTTTGATAGCATGGTAGAAATATGAAATAGATTGAATAACCAAAGGAAATTTTTAAGAGAAAATCAATGTCGCATAAACTAAAAAATCATAAAGAATGCAAACCAAAACTTTGAGAGGTTATGCAATATCATTAAGACATAATACATTGAGAGCTTCCAAGATTGATGATAAATACAAGCTAGGTGGTGAGTTTATATAGAACTTGGTTGAAGATGGAGGTGACAAATCAACCAATGAGAATTGACCAGCAAAACCACCAACATTAAATAAAGTGATGAAAAATTAAATACTCCACCCTTACGAGGTGGACAATAACTCATCATTTTATCTCCTAGTTATTAAATAATTAACTCACTTTATTATTGTAAGCAAGCTTAATAAATGTGTAGGAAAAACCTATAACTAAGGGAATTAAATATCCCACTAGTAAATAAAAACCTACACTAATAGGTCCTTGAGCCAAGTTTTGAAGGTCCAAGACGACGACCTCCAAAGGAGATAAGTGCTTTCATAGAGAGTGTGGCCACATAAGTAGTTTAATCTTGTTCACACTGAAAGCCATTGATTTTTCATACTCGATTTTGATAAAGGCCCTCAAAGAGGAACTATGGAATCTCAAATTCATTATGTGCTATATTGGTTCCATGGAGCTACCCGAAGTGGGTGAGAGTCAATTTACTACTTCTTCTGGTCTCCTACATAATTCAAACTGGTAACCAGGACATGTACATTTTCTATATTCACAACTCCCCTTTTCCCAGCATTGTAGGCGAGCACTATGGATTTTCAAAGTCATGTTGGGTTGGTCTGGTGGGTCAGATTCAGAATATTATGCACTATATTTTGTATTAAATATTTTAACTATCAACTTGTGCTTTACCACAGTGGGATACTGAACCAAGGCACAATTTTCTCTATAAATAGAGAACCATAGTGGCCCCGGTTGGACCTATCATGTGAAATCCCAAGATCCCAAGCATGATCGGCATCCCCCATGGTTTGAGAATATGACCTACACCTTATAAAACCACTAGCAGCTTAGAATCAATTATGCCCGATGTAAAGTGAAATTTGTCATTTATATGTAAGAGCCTGCATGCGCTACTCGTCCTTAAAAAGCTATGTAACATTGTAATTCAATATTTTAATAAGAATAAATGGTTGTGTTATTCTTCATTATTCATTTACATTAAAGAATTAGTTTGTGTGTTCACTGTCTATTCAAATTGCAAGTAGCTAGAATTAATGTTACTAGCACTTGCACCTAAAGGAGGTTCAAGGAGTACGCTAGTAGAAAACTATATTTTTGTTAATATGTTGCAGGGTATGTGTTTGTGCCTAGATAGGCTACAAGTTGAAATTTTTAGTGCATGTGGCTGGATTAAACACTTAATAATAAACTTGGTAAATAATAGATCAAATAAACTTATACAAATCTATAGTTTTTCCTTCAAGAAACTGAGTATTATCTAATTATGTAATATTTGCATGCAGATTTAAATCTTAAAGCAATTTACAAATGAAAAAATAAAGTTTCCATGAAATTGATAGAGAACAATAAAAATGGAAATAGAATGTTCTCATCCAGCAGGCCAATTATCAAATCAATATTTATCTAGCTTTTATGTGATAACCGATATTTTGGAGGTTGTTGCCATTAAATGGGAACTAATTTACAATTACACAACACTCTTGCTAAGGTTTGGTAAAATTTTGTCACTCTTGCTAGGTTTTGCTAAAATGTTGCTTTATATGTGAATTTAGGTTAAAAAGACCTAAAAATCCCTACCTAGTTTTCCTTTCCCTATAATTTATTTCTAAGTTTTCATTGAATTGCTTCCACGATTCTAGCTGTCATTACTCATTTTATTAAGCCCTTTGCAACATTAAGTTACCAATCCCTTGATTCTCTCCTAGTTCTCACTTAAGAAGAATATTTTGCATGTGCTTAATTAAATGGCTTAACTGAGCCCACACTTAATATATGGTTTGCATCGCTTATTATGCCTTTTCACTAATTGACATGAAGTATTTTATTAACGAATGGAACACCCATAGAATAACGGAAGGGTTGACACTTGAATCCATTTTATTTGTTTCCTTTCGGAATGATTCCATGAGTATGTGGATAGTTTTATCAAGGTTAAGTTAATTGTCGTGAACCGGCAGAAAGGGGTTAGGTGTCAATGTCATGATTTTTAAAGGGATTTTTTAGGTCTTTGGGATGATTCAAGAGGATATATATGTGACTCTTGGAATGAAAAATAAGGACACGTGGACTCATCTCAATGTCTCCAATTGGTTTTCTATCAAAAGCTATGATTGTGAGCAATGGTATGATGACACACAACACAATCTCATAAGGATTATGTATTCTAGGACACATTAATGTTTAAAACAACTTTAAAACACATGTTTATATCATAAGTTACTCAACTGTTCAATGAAAATTTGATGGATGGTTGTATTTAAATTCTAGAATGAAATACACAAAGTTCTAGGATTATGAACTCAAGCCTCTAGAATCACCATATAACTGATGAACGTACTCCCCTTACAAAGCCTCACACACACAACTAAAGAGAGATAAAAAGAAAATACAGAAATAAGCACTTCATTTCTATTATCTAGATGAAGTGAAATTACAATACTAAGAAAATATCATACTATAGGCACTTAGGCCTTCTGATTACAAAAATTTACAAGCAAAAAACAACGATCTGCACTACTGGAGCTCCCCTCTGTAACCAAGAGGTCTAACTACCTTAGAATGTTCTAGAAGGTGTAACCCCATGTTGGAACGAGGAATTCTACTATCGATTTCTTTCCTTAGAAGTTTTTATTTTCTATATTTTTCATTTGATATGTTTATAACTTCTCGTGGTCATAACTTTCGATCCGACCTCGAGATTTCCAATTTTAATATATATTGTTTGTGGAAGGTTTGAATTTTGTTGCTTCTATGCTTGGGAGATAAAATAACAATATTCACACTCTCTCATTCAAGGAAAACCCTAGGAACCTCAATCTTAGGTATGCAAACGAGAAAGAGATCTTGCAACAGGGTTGTCCTAGGGTCTAATTATAGACTATGGATGGGTTCACCAGCAAGATAGGACTTGGAAGGATAAATGAAAGCAAGATGTAATGCTTAACCCTAATATGATGCAAGACTTCCCTAGATGACCTTAAAATAAATGTAAAAAAAAAATAAAAAACTGTAAGAGCAGAGGTGTGCACATGGAAACCTGAAGAATATTGGAATAAGCTCTGAAAGACTCAAAATCATAAAATTGGTGCATACTAGGACTCATATACCACTTTGGGCGTATTAGTCCCTGACTAGGGTTTCTTGTCTCGAACAGGTTTTCGGCAGTGTAGGTTTTGGAAATACAAAATCTAGAAATTCAATTTGTAGTGGGACTCACGTGCCACTTCTGGCCTATCAGTTCCATTGCGCTTTTCCAGGAATTCAAAGTTCGGATCTGCACTTCAACCTCTACTCTTCTCTTCTAAACTGATTTTTGGATCTGAACCTATACAAAATACCTGAAAAATAGAATATATGCTTGGTTCTTTTACGGGGGGTTTTATTCATGAGTAACTAAGTATTATTCATGGTTATGGCAATTATTTTAGTGAATTTTATTAGTTTGACTTCACTTTAGTATTAAAGTCTATATTGTTTGACCCTATTTTAACTATTATTTTTATATAATCATTATCTCAATTTTAAAGTCCATAGTGGGACAATATCAATAGTCTAAAGGTAAATGGAAAATATCATTCTACTATATTGGTTCGGTCTTGTATTGTGTTAAATTTATGTTTGAACATCAACTTTACACTATTGAGTACATCAATTTTTATCCAACGGTAATGTTGATCTAGCTTTGACTTAATAAAGTCTATATCTGTGGTCTAATTTTGAAATATTTTGTGACTTCAACTTTAACTTGTTATTGTCTATTCATAATTTATAGCATTGACTTTAAACTTGATAATTTGTATTTATAATGTGGGTTTGAACTAGTCTTAGATCTACCCATTTGTGATATGAATCGAATTTAGGTCTTTCGTGGTTTCTACGTCATGATTGGGGATCTATTTGAGGTATTACTTTTAGGTATTGGTATTATTTATGACTATTGATAAAAGTTGTCAATGTTAAATGATTACAACTTGGCAGATTTTTCCTGCACTAAGATCATGTTTCCTTTGGGATGTATTTTATCTTTTAGGAATGTCATCTATCACTCATAACTTACTTTGCACTAAGGTGAGGGTTTGGGCTATGTCAAAGCCTGCTTATTGGTAGCTATTCCTTAAGACAATGTTTATGTGGTCCATTCATTTTAAATGTTGGTGATATTTAATAACTTGATGTTTGGTTTCAAACAAAATTAGGATTTGTTATTTTTTGGGGAAACAAAATAATTTTAAATTCTTATGTAATTGAAATGTGATAAAATTTTAGTAGCTAGAAAGGCTTATTGTTTATATTGTTCTCATATATGCTATTAACATTTGATTCAATGAGTGGAATAAAATATATGGTGAGGAATAGGAGATGGATTGCAATATAATGATGTTTCAATTAGCATGGTATTAATAAAAAACATATAGCTCAAATTTTTTGTCAATATATAAAAATAATAAATGTTTTACAAAACTTCAATAATCAATTTTTTTCAAACATTCTTAATTTAAGAAACAAATATTGCTTTTAAGTTTGGGAATGCTCTTGCATCAAACACCCCTCACTTAGGAAAGCTAACAAAAGTTGGCTAACCACATATCGAGACTTTTTTTCAACTTCAAAGGGAGTTGAACTAGTTCCCGAAATTATTGGTATCTCGTCTCCATACATTTAATAGAATCTCGATAAGGATAATAGGCCATCCAGATCTCGCATTCCACAAACCAGTCGAGGGTTTTTCCCTTTATCTTTTTGTCGAATGTCCATTTTATGGGTGTCCCATACATATCTCCTGCAAATTCAATACCCCTTTCTTCTGTGAAAGGGCTATTTGGTCCCTCATAACTTAGTTTGCACTAAGGTGAGGGTTTGGGCTATGTCAAAGGCGGCTGTTGCCACAATAATGGGTTACACTTTTTGAGACATCCTGATTTTTGCCTGAAATAACATATTTTTAGAAAATACAATGATTTACGACTTTAAAGGTTCCATTTAAATTATTTTAATTAAAGAGGGATTGATCAAAACCCCTTAGATCAAACCCCCTTGGATAGAACCTTGTTAGATTTAAACCATACCTATAATCGAGTCTCTTCTACACCAATCAAAATGCTGATAAAAACCACATTTGATTTACCTTTTGAGTGATCAAATGAATTCATTTAAAATTTATGCTTTGTAAGCCTGTAGCCCTTATTATAAGATTCCTAAAAAGTATAATTTTAAATATTTTTAATTTGATTATTATATTTATTTCTTATTTCTTGTGAATGTAGGATTTTCAGTGAACATCAAGTTCTTTATTTCACACATACAAAAAAAATAGAAAAGTGGAGAAAAAAATTCTAAAAAATACATGTGCCCTAGGTATTGATGTCCTTGTTCCAAAAAAGAAAGAATAAGTTAATTAAAATGAATACATAAAAAGTTATGCATGTCGAAGTACACCTCTGTCCAAATTATAATTACGTTGACTTGGAAAATTAATTAAAAAAAATATATGTAACAAAAAATTATGAAAAAATATCCATCCCCTAGACATTGGTGTGAAAAAATTGCATTTTAAAAATCAGAATTGTATCCTATCTATAAAAAAAGTTATGTGCGCCGAAGTGAACATCACTTTCTAAAAATGCTGATTATTAAAAAAAATAAGTTATTAAAAATTACATAAAATGATTCACAATTTATTTTTAATTTTTTTAAAAAAATATAATTAGAATCTACACAAAATATCTAACAAATAACTAGTTTGATTCATCTTAAAAACTTTAATGGTTTAGCTACTATAGGTGTAAGAAAGTGAATGTCTGGTGAAAAACCCTGATTTTAATGTCAAGTTTGGCCAAAAATTGTAACCCATTATTGTTGGATCACCCGATTATTGGTAGCTATTCCTTAAGACAATGTTTATGTGGTCCATTCATTTTAAATGTTGGTGATATTTAATAACTTGATGTTTGGTTTCAAACAAAATTAGGATTTGTTATTTTTCGGGGAAACAAAATAATTCTAAATTCTTATGTAATTGAAATGTGATAAAATTTTAGTAGGTAGAAAGGCTTATTGTTTATATTGTTCTCATATATGCTATTAACATTTGATTCAATGAGTGGAATAAGATATATGGTGAGGAATAGGAGATGGATTGCAATATAATGATGTTTCAATTAGCATGGTATTAATTCAAATTTTTTGTCAATATATAAAAATAATAAATGTTTTACAAAACTTCAATAATCAATTTTTTTCAAACATTTTTAATTTAACAAACAAACAAATATTTTTGTTGATGCAAGATTGCTTTTAAATTTGGGAATGCTCTTGCATCAAACACCCCTCACTTAGGAAAGCTAACAAAAGTTGGCTAACCACACATCGAGACCTTTTTTCAACTTCAAAGGGAGTTGAACCAGTTCCCGAAATTTTTGGTATCTCGTCTCCATACATTTAATAGAATCTCGATAAGGATAATAGGCCATCCAGATCTCGCATTCCACAAACCAGTCGAGGGTTTTTCCCTTTATCTTTTTGTCGAATGTCCATTTTATGGGTGTCCCGTACATATCTCCTGCAAATTCAATACCCCTTTCTTCTGTGAAAGGGCTATTCGGTCCCTGTGTATGTGCCAAATCTTTAATAGCTCGGTATTGTTCGTCTCTGCGCTCTGGGCAATAGCTATACACTGGGAATTTTGGTTGAGAATGGTGAGAAAGTGTCCACTGGAATCTCCCTTGTGTATTATCATGCACAGACGGCTCAAAATGCCAGTTTGTCCGCTCGTTGGTGATGGTATTTCTACGGTTATGTCTCACCGTCTTACCGAACTTGGCATTGAAATTGAGGTGGGTGCTTGCCTCAGCATGCATTTTGCAGCCTTCTTCTAAAGTAGTGCTTTCGGAATAAGTTACTGCGGGGTTTGACGATGAGGCGCCCGAGTTAACTGCGTGGAAAGCGAAGCTCTCTGTTTCCGGCCCCATTGTTACAGCGATCTTTGCAGGAAAGTACCGTTCATGTTTAAATTTATCCGAAATTTGCTCTTGGGAATCCAGTCGAAATGCTTTGCAGCGGAGGTTCTCGATTTTGAACTCGACTTCTATCAGGTTCCCGATTTTCTTGATCTCATGGTGGAGTTGAAGCTTGCAGTCCAGTTGCTGATGACTCAAAGCACGGCGGAGGTCTGCGGATTTCTCCTTGTAGTGGATTTCCCTCTTCATTGCCGGGCACGGGGAGTAGCAGTAAATTGTCCAAATCTCGTCAAGGGCTGAGTGATATGAAATTTTAAACTCATTATTTATGCTTTTACTTGTGTATTCTAAGAGAATTTCTATGAACTTGGAAGCCAGACATTTCATCAAACGATCTGCCATTTCTGGACGGACGATTCTCAGCGTTTTCCCTGCCAGTTCCTTCAATTTAGTCTCATTATCTGCCGTGCCCCTGAAATCAACATAGCATGCAGCACAGAAGAGAGTGTTAAACGCTTCCTTGTATATTGATGCTTCAATCGAGTGTGGGCCGATGTCCACTCCCATCAACCTCTCAAAATCTGTGTTGCTGATGCTTGTGTTCCCTCTACCCAGTTTCTCTAACTCCTTGATACTTTTGTCGGTGACTCCGATGAATGTATAAATGCAAAGCCTGGAGAACAACGGATGTAACTTCCGTTTCTCTAACTCCTTGATATTTTTGTCGGTGACTCCCATGAATGTATAAATGCAAAGCCTGGAGAACAACGGATGTAACTTCCGTTGCATCTCCTCTTCACCGCACTCTTCAATATGATATTCTCCGAAATCAGCTACGACATTATCTCCGAGCCGCAGACTGAGAGACACATTGCGAGACACACTATTTCTATATTCACCAGTGAATTTGGCGGCGAGGGACTGATTATTAATTAGCGGAAGGGGTTCAATGCAGTCTTTCATTAGTCTAGTTTTGAGATGGCCTATCCAGGAATAAACATCAGGAAAACCCATGGTATAAGAAGATCGGAGAAGGTAATTTGAATATGGAAATCTCGAACACTGCATTGGTTATGTGTTGGCCAAAGCAGTTTAAATACACCAAACAAAAACAAATAAAGAGCTCGTAGAAATTTCCAACAATGGTCACAGAACTTTTCTCACACGGACGGATCTAGGTGACTTCAGCGTAGAAATTTCAAAGAATGGTCACCGCACTTTTCTCACACTAACTAATTGATATGTTTGAAAATTTCCAACTCAAACCTATTATAATGAATCTATCAACGATGGGACTAAGTTCGCTGTACAATAATTTGATACGTTTGAGAATTTCCAACTCAAACCTCTCATAGTGAATCTAATAATGAGAATTAGTATTTGCCCTCTCTTGTGGTCACGCCTATCCCGTGTCCAGCCCCTATAAAAAATTCGTTTTTATCAGATTAAACACAACAAACCGAACATTTATCGTCCACGCTCACTAGAACTCCTTTGAAGTAGAAAGGTAAGACTTTTTGTTGTTCAATGAGATAATGCCATTATTTTTCTACGAAAAATAATATTGTTAAGATAGAAAATTTGAGATATTAAAGTTCAATTCTTCAATTATTTTAATGCCAATAGATAAATTTTGCTATTTATAATAGTAATTTTGTTTAAAATTTTAAAATAAATATGTGGTTATTCATCATGTT
This sequence comes from Sequoia sempervirens, assembly GCA_007258455.2. Lineage (NCBI taxonomy): Eukaryota > Viridiplantae > Streptophyta > Pinopsida > Cupressales > Cupressaceae > Sequoia > Sequoia sempervirens. Next base: position 19,516 of record VDFB02281995.1, on the reverse strand, counting down.
ATAATTTATAAGGGATATCCATACCTAAGATCTATATAATATTTTAAAATACAAATTTTACATAAAATCATCTTAATATTTTACATCAAATTATGCATATTCCATTCTAGGGAAACCTGGGCGACGGAGAGAGAAGATCAAGGATACACTTCTAGCAAGACTAATCACATACTGGTATAAGGGTCTCAAGCAAGACACAAAAATTTGCATAAGGGTCACACATAGTTTTCACAAAACAATTAATGCATAACACAATATGTATAGACAATCTACTAGGTTTTCAATACACAATTGATCAAAGATTCAACATACAATTTAGAACTTGGGTACTCATAACCTAGTCAACAAAGTAGAGTGAAACATGTTAAATATATGGAGTAACAATTTTTTTTAATGTAAATACGATTTTCCTCTACTAGTTATCAACATGCTTGTTTCATTTCAATTGATGTAGTCGAGGGTAGAAGAATGAGCACTCCAAAACCATGTTACTTATCATCCAGTAACACAACATGATCATTGCACAAGGAATAAGGCATTAAATCATCATATTAATATACAAAACTAATAATTTCATTTTCCAAGAGAAAACCATAAGACTGATAAGCAAAAAATGAGGTAGATTATGGAACAACACTATGGAATATATATAATATTTACATTCATAATATATAAAATAATAAAGCCAAGTTTTTTCCTTGTTTAAATCTAGGAGTGTCATACTATGAAAGATGTAAAGACAATATGCACAAGGGCTATTGTGACATGGCGTGTGGCATTTATGGTTTTCCTTTTAAAAGAAAATATGATGAAGATAATGTTAAGAATAGGAACAAATACGCTAAGCTACACAAATTATAATGCTATAGAAAATAATAGAAAAACAATGTACAAGAATAGAAAATAATGCAACCACAAAAATAAAAGAAACTTGCTATAAATAATTTTCACCAATCACGACTTAAAAATCAAGCGTATTATTCAACGTACTACTAAAATCAATTTAACATAAAAAAAATGAATGAAATGGACACAAAACACAATTAAAAATAAGTATAATAATATCATAAAAAAATAAGGATGAGAACAACTACCCATCAACAAGAACAATCTAGTGAGCGGGTTCTAACTCACGTTTTTGCAATATGAATAATTTACAAATTGAACTAAATTACTTGGTTTAGAATAGTAACATTCACTCAAAGTAAAGAAGAATAGTACATTATTTATTCAAAATCGACATCTCCCACACACCATTTCTTCACTTGTTTTTATAGTAAATGACTCAAAAGAATATGGTAAATAGAGCATTTACTTAATAGTATATTCAAAATTTTGGTTTTTATATTTACTTAGTTTGTTTAAATTTACCAAGAAAAATCAATAATCTTAATAATATATTAGATCATAATCTCCAAATAGATAGTCTCTATAAATATTTATATCTTTTATGACTTCCAATTTTTTCATTCAATTAAAATTATGAGCTTGAGAAATAGACAAACATTTTTATTAAAGACAATAGATTTGCATAGTTCCTAACAATAAGGGCATTTCATTTCTAGATTGGGCTATATTTAAGATTTAACACATGTCATTTTTGGATTCAACTATGTGAGATTTGTTTTTGCATCACCATTTTGGGTCATACTTCGTGATCCATCATTAAAATGAAAGAGAGCTATAGGAAAAATGGTTTACTATAGATGAACATAGATTTAAAATAGAGAGAGGGAGGGTCAAGACTAAACATGATTGAAGACGATGATAATACTTACAAAATAAAACTAAAAATAAGATGCAAAGAAAAACAATTAAAAAAAAACATGTATTTATATAAAAAATCATCTTAAAAATAAATAAATAAGCCATAAACATATATATAAAAGTTGACTTAACAACATAAACGTAGAAATCTAAAGAAACCTATTATGGATAAACATAAAGAGTGTAGAATTAAAAACCATCTGACAAGGTGTCTTTGGGCTAGAAATGCTCCAATAAAAAGTTGTTCGCCAAATATAAGCTTCAAATCCTCGCTTATAACTATTTGAAATGATCTCCAATTTTGATGAAACAAAAGTAAATCTTGACTTTTTCGAGCCTCCTAGATGCGTTTGAATAGTAAGCAATTCCATGAGTATAACTAGAAATAATGCAGTCATCTAGATCTGACAATACATAAATACAATAGGGTGATCCCACAATAGTGGTTTACACTTTTTGGCCTAACTGGACACTGATATTTTTTTTTTAACACAATCTCCACATTCGGGCACCTATAGCGATTAAACCATAAGGAATTTGAAGATGATGTAAACTAGAGTCTTGTCACATTTTGTCTGTAGATTCTAAAAATATTTTTTTCAATTTTTTTGGAATCAAATTTCACTTCTTTTTCCATCTCCCACAAAAATTGGTTTTTTTCAAAAAACAGCATTTTTAAAAAGTGACGCACACCGTATAATGCATAACTTTTTTTCCATGAAGGATAAAATTCCAATTCTTTCAAATTTAGATTTCTAACTCTGATATCTAGTGCTTCCATTTGGTTAGATAGTTTTTTATTGAATATTTTTCTTTAATCAAGTTTCAAAGTCAATCAAATGACAATTCATACCTAGAGCGACCATATAACGCATAACTTTTACTGTATGTATCGAAATTCTTCTCTTTTTTTTTTGTTGGATCAAGGACTTCAATATCTGGTGCACTCATATTTTTAAATTTTTTTTTTATAATCTTCTATTTTTCCACTTGTGCAGAACAGAGATTTTTGTTTTCGATGAAAAACCTATATTTAATAAAACTTAAAAAATAGATAGATAATAAAACCAAAACATACTAAAATTATATTCATTGGATAGCTCGTTCTGAAGGCTACTCGATTCCAAGTTTGGTTTCTAAATATTCCCCCATTTTCAACCCCAACCAGAGCTTGAAAGCGTAAAATTTTAGGTTTTTTGTGTGTACAAATTAAAAAATTAGGGAAAAAGGGGGTTCGCTAGAACCAGGGGGGTTCTAGCGAACCCCCAGGGGTTCTAGCGAACCAGGGTTCATTCGAACCCTGGTTCATGCGAACCCCCCCTAATATGCACATTTCCTTTGTTTTTTGGGCGCGAAATGTGGGCCCAAAAGTTAGTGGGTTCGCTCGAACCCTAGTTCGGTCGAACCCCTTTATGGTTCGGTCGAACATCTAGGTTCATGCGAACCCCTAAAACCAATTTTTTTGCCATGGGGTCATTTTTTCTCAAATTTCCTTCCTCTTCAAAAGTGTAAACCACTTATGTGGCTTCACCCAATATAAAGGGGTAATTAAATCTTTGCAAAACATTTCTTACTCTCCAGATCATTAAAAATACAAACGAAGAGCATACAAGAATTTAAAAATTTTCTACATGAAAATATCAATCTCTTAGTTAGGAATATAAGAACTTAGATTTCTCAAAAAAAAAAACTTTGATAGCATGGTAGAAATATGAAATAGATTGAATAACCAAAGGAAATTTTTAAGAGAAAATCAATGTCGCATAAACTAAAAAATCATAAAGAATGCAAACCAAAACTTTGAGAGGTTATGCAATATCATTAAGACATAATACATTGAGAGCTTCCAAGATTGATGATAAATACAAGCTAGGTGGTGAGTTTATATAGAACTTGGTTGAAGATGGAGGTGACAAATCAACCAATGAGAATTGACCAGCAAAACCACCAACATTAAATAAAGTGATGAAAAATTAAATACTCCACCCTTACGAGGTGGACAATAACTCATCATTTTATCTCCTAGTTATTAAATAATTAACTCACTTTATTATTGTAAGCAAGCTTAATAAATGTGTAGGAAAAACCTATAACTAAGGGAATTAAATATCCCACTAGTAAATAAAAACCTACACTAATAGGTCCTTGAGCCAAGTTTTGAAGGTCCAAGACGACGACCTCCAAAGGAGATAAGTGCTTTCATAGAGAGTGTGGCCACATAAGTAGTTTAATCTTGTTCACACTGAAAGCCATTGATTTTTCATACTCGATTTTGATAAAGGCCCTCAAAGAGGAACTATGGAATCTCAAATTCATTATGTGCTATATTGGTTCCATGGAGCTACCCGAAGTGGGTGAGAGTCAATTTACTACTTCTTCTGGTCTCCTACATAATTCAAACTGGTAACCAGGACATGTACATTTTCTATATTCACAACTCCCCTTTTCCCAGCATTGTAGGCGAGCACTATGGATTTTCAAAGTCATGTTGGGTTGGTCTGGTGGGTCAGATTCAGAATATTATGCACTATATTTTGTATTAAATATTTTAACTATCAACTTGTGCTTTACCACAGTGGGATACTGAACCAAGGCACAATTTTCTCTATAAATAGAGAACCATAGTGGCCCCGGTTGGACCTATCATGTGAAATCCCAAGATCCCAAGCATGATCGGCATCCCCCATGGTTTGAGAATATGACCTACACCTTATAAAACCACTAGCAGCTTAGAATCAATTATGCCCGATGTAAAGTGAAATTTGTCATTTATATGTAAGAGCCTGCATGCGCTACTCGTCCTTAAAAAGCTATGTAACATTGTAATTCAATATTTTAATAAGAATAAATGGTTGTGTTATTCTTCATTATTCATTTACATTAAAGAATTAGTTTGTGTGTTCACTGTCTATTCAAATTGCAAGTAGCTAGAATTAATGTTACTAGCACTTGCACCTAAAGGAGGTTCAAGGAGTACGCTAGTAGAAAACTATATTTTTGTTAATATGTTGCAGGGTATGTGTTTGTGCCTAGATAGGCTACAAGTTGAAATTTTTAGTGCATGTGGCTGGATTAAACACTTAATAATAAACTTGGTAAATAATAGATCAAATAAACTTATACAAATCTATAGTTTTTCCTTCAAGAAACTGAGTATTATCTAATTATGTAATATTTGCATGCAGATTTAAATCTTAAAGCAATTTACAAATGAAAAAATAAAGTTTCCATGAAATTGATAGAGAACAATAAAAATGGAAATAGAATGTTCTCATCCAGCAGGCCAATTATCAAATCAATATTTATCTAGCTTTTATGTGATAACCGATATTTTGGAGGTTGTTGCCATTAAATGGGAACTAATTTACAATTACACAACACTCTTGCTAAGGTTTGGTAAAATTTTGTCACTCTTGCTAGGTTTTGCTAAAATGTTGCTTTATATGTGAATTTAGGTTAAAAAGACCTAAAAATCCCTACCTAGTTTTCCTTTCCCTATAATTTATTTCTAAGTTTTCATTGAATTGCTTCCACGATTCTAGCTGTCATTACTCATTTTATTAAGCCCTTTGCAACATTAAGTTACCAATCCCTTGATTCTCTCCTAGTTCTCACTTAAGAAGAATATTTTGCATGTGCTTAATTAAATGGCTTAACTGAGCCCACACTTAATATATGGTTTGCATCGCTTATTATGCCTTTTCACTAATTGACATGAAGTATTTTATTAACGAATGGAACACCCATAGAATAACGGAAGGGTTGACACTTGAATCCATTTTATTTGTTTCCTTTCGGAATGATTCCATGAGTATGTGGATAGTTTTATCAAGGTTAAGTTAATTGTCGTGAACCGGCAGAAAGGGGTTAGGTGTCAATGTCATGATTTTTAAAGGGATTTTTTAGGTCTTTGGGATGATTCAAGAGGATATATATGTGACTCTTGGAATGAAAAATAAGGACACGTGGACTCATCTCAATGTCTCCAATTGGTTTTCTATCAAAAGCTATGATTGTGAGCAATGGTATGATGACACACAACACAATCTCATAAGGATTATGTATTCTAGGACACATTAATGTTTAAAACAACTTTAAAACACATGTTTATATCATAAGTTACTCAACTGTTCAATGAAAATTTGATGGATGGTTGTATTTAAATTCTAGAATGAAATACACAAAGTTCTAGGATTATGAACTCAAGCCTCTAGAATCACCATATAACTGATGAACGTACTCCCCTTACAAAGCCTCACACACACAACTAAAGAGAGATAAAAAGAAAATACAGAAATAAGCACTTCATTTCTATTATCTAGATGAAGTGAAATTACAATACTAAGAAAATATCATACTATAGGCACTTAGGCCTTCTGATTACAAAAATTTACAAGCAAAAAACAACGATCTGCACTACTGGAGCTCCCCTCTGTAACCAAGAGGTCTAACTACCTTAGAATGTTCTAGAAGGTGTAACCCCATGTTGGAACGAGGAATTCTACTATCGATTTCTTTCCTTAGAAGTTTTTATTTTCTATATTTTTCATTTGATATGTTTATAACTTCTCGTGGTCATAACTTTCGATCCGACCTCGAGATTTCCAATTTTAATATATATTGTTTGTGGAAGGTTTGAATTTTGTTGCTTCTATGCTTGGGAGATAAAATAACAATATTCACACTCTCTCATTCAAGGAAAACCCTAGGAACCTCAATCTTAGGTATGCAAACGAGAAAGAGATCTTGCAACAGGGTTGTCCTAGGGTCTAATTATAGACTATGGATGGGTTCACCAGCAAGATAGGACTTGGAAGGATAAATGAAAGCAAGATGTAATGCTTAACCCTAATATGATGCAAGACTTCCCTAGATGACCTTAAAATAAATGTAAAAATAAAAATAAAAAACTGTAAGAGCAGAGGTGTGCACATGGAAACCTGAAGAATATTGGAATAAGCTCTGAAAGACTCAAAATCATAAAATTGGTGCATACTAGGACTCATATACCACTTTGGGCGTATTAGTCCCTGACTAGGGTTTCTTGTCTCGAACAGGTTTTCGGCAGTGTAGGTTTTGGAAATACAAAATCTAGAAATTCAATTTGTAGTGGGACTCACGTGCCACTTCTGGCCTATCAGTTCCATTGCGCTTTTCCAGGAATTCAAAGTTCGGATCTGCACTTCAACCTCTACTCTTCTCTTCTAAACTGATTTTTGGATCTGAACCTATACAAAATACCTGAAAAATAGAATATATGCTTGGTTCTTTTACGGGGGGTTTTATTCATGAGTAACTAAGTATTATTCATGGTTATGGCAATTATTTTAGTGAATTTTATTAGTTTGACTTCACTTTAGTATTAAAGTCTATATTGTTTGACCCTATTTTAACTATTATTTTTATATAATCATTATCTCAATTTTAAAGTCCATAGTGGGACAATATCAATAGTCTAAAGGTAAATGGAAAATATCATTCTACTATATTGGTTCGGTCTTGTATTGTGTTAAATTTATGTTTGAACATCAACTTTACACTATTGAGTACATCAATTTTTATCCAACGGTAATGTTGATCTAGCTTTGACTTAATAAAGTCTATATCTGTGGTCTAATTTTGAAATATTTTGTGACTTCAACTTTAACTTGTTATTGTCTATTCATAATTTATAGCATTGACTTTAAACTTGATAATTTTTATTTATAATGTGGGTTTGAACTAGTCTTAGTTCTACCCATTTGTGATATGAATCGAATTTAGGTCTTTCGTGGTTTCTACGGTCATGATTGGGGATCTATTTGAGGTATTACTTTTAGGTATTGGTATTATTTATGACTATTGATAAAAGTTGTCAATGTTAAATGATTACAACTTGGCAGATTTTTCCTGCACTAAGATCATGTTTCCTTTGGGATGTATTTTATCTTTTAGGAATGTCATCTATCACTCATAACTTACTTTGCACTAAGGTGAGGGTTTGGGCTATGTCAAAGCCTGCTTATTGGTAGCTATTCCTTAAGACAATGTTTATGTGGTCCATTCATTTTAAATGTTGGTGATATTTAATAACTTGATGTTTGGTTTCAAACAAAATTAGGATTTGTTATTTTTTGGGGAAACAAAATAATTTTAAATTCTTATGTAATTGAAATGTGATAAAATTTTAGTAGCTAGAAAGGCTTATTGTTTATATTGTTCTCATATATGCTATTAACATTTGATTCAATGAGTGGAATAAAATATATGGTGAGGAATAGGAGATGGATTGCAATATAATGATGTTTCAATTAGCATGGTATTAATAAAAAACATATAGCTCAAATTTTTTGTCAATATATAAAAATAATAAATGTTTTACAAAACTTCAATAATCAATTTTTTTCAAACATTCTTAATTTAAGAAACAAATATTGCTTTTAAGTTTGGGAATGCTCTTGCATCAAACACCCCTCACTTAGGAAAGCTAACAAAAGTTGGCTAACCACATATCGAGACTTTTTTTCAACTTCAAAGGGAGTTGAACCAGTTCCCGAAATTATTGGTATCTCGTCTCCATACATTTAATAGAATCTCGATAAGGATAATAGGCCATCCAGATCTCGCATTCCACAAACCAGTCGAGGGTTTTTCCCTTTATCTTTTTGTCGAATGTCCATTTTATGGGTGTCCCATACATATCTCCTGCAAATTCAATACCCCTTTCTTCTGTGAAAGGGCTATTTGGTCCCTCATAACTTAGTTTGCACTAAGGTGAGGGTTTGGGCTATGTCAAAGGCGGCTGTTGCCACAATAATGGGTTACACTTTTTGAGACATCCTGATTTTTGCCTGAAATAACATATTTTTAGAAAATACAATGATTTATGACTTTAAAGGTTCCATTTAAATTATTTTAATTAAAGAGGGATTGATCAAAACCCCTTAGATCAAACCCCCTTGGATAGAACCTTGTTAGATTTAAACCATACCTATAATCGAGTCTCTTCTACACCAATCAAAATGCTGATAAAAACCACATTTGATTTACCTTTTGAGTGATCAAATGAATTCATTTAAAATTTATGCTTTGTAAGCCTGTAGCCCTTATTATAAGATTCCTAAAAAGTATAATTTTAAATATTTTTAATTTGATTATTATATTTATTTCTTATTTCTTGTGAATGTAGGATTTTCAGTGAACATCAAGTTCTTTATTTCACACATACAAAAAAAATAGAAAAGTGGAGAAAAAAATTCTAAAAAATACATGTGCCCTAGGTATTGATGTCCTTGTTCCAAAAAAGAAAGAATAAGTTAATTAAAATGAATACATAAAAAGTTATGCATGTCGAAGTACACCTCTGTCCAAATTATAATTACGTTGACTTGGAAAATTAATTAAAAAAAATATATGTAACAAAAAATTATGAAAAAATATCCATCCCCTAGACATTGGTGTGAAAAAATTGCATTTTAAAAATCAGAATTGTATCCTATCTATAAAAAAAGTTATGTGCGCCGAAGTGAACATCACTTTCTAAAAATGCTGATTATTAAAAAAAATAAGTTATTAAAAATTACATAAAATGATTCACAATTTATTTTTAATTTTTTTTAAAAAATATAATTAGAATCTACACAAAATATCTAACAAATAACTAGTTTGATTCATCTTAAAAACTTTAATGGTTTAGCTACTATAGGTGTAAGAAAGTGAATGTCTGGTGAAAAACCCTGATTTTAATGTCAAGTTTGGCCAAAAATTGTAACCCATTATTGTTGGATCACCCGATTATTGGTAGCTATTCCTTAAGACAATGTTTATGTGGTCCATTCATTTTAAATGTTGGTGATATTTAATAACTTGATGTTTGGTTTCAAACAAAATTAGGATTTGTTATTTTTCGGGGAAACAAAATAATTCTAAATTCTTATGTAATTGAAATGTGATAAAATTTTAGTAGGTAGAAAGGCTTATTGTTTATATTGTTCTCATATATGCTATTAACATTTGATTCAATGAGTGGAATAAGATATATGGTGAGGAATAGGAGATGGATTGCAATATAATGATGTTTCAATTAGCATGGTATTAATTCAAATTTTTTGTCAATATATAAAAATAATAAATGTTTTACAAAACTTCAATAATCAATTTTTTTCAAACATTTTTAATTTAACAAACAAACAAATATTTTTGTTGATGCAAGATTGCTTTTAAATTTGGGAATGCTCTTGCATCAAACACCCCTCACTTAGGAAAGCTAACAAAAGTTGGCTAACCACACATCGAGACCTTTTTTCAACTTCAAAGGGAGTTGAACCAGTTCCCGAAATTTTTGGTATCTCGTCTCCATACATTTAATAGAATCTCGATAAGGATAATAGGCCATCCAGATCTCGCATTCCACAAACCAGTCGAGGGTTTTTCCCTTTATCTTTTTGTCGAATGTCCATTTTATGGGTGTCCCGTACATATCTCCTGCAAATTCAATACCCCTTTCTTCTGTGAAAGGGCTATTCGGTCCCTGTGTATGTGCCAAATCTTTAATAGCTCGGTATTGTTCGTCTCTGCGCTCTGGGCAATAGCTATACACTGGGAATTTTGGTTGAGAATGGTGAGAAAGTGTCCACTGGAATCTCCCTTGTGTATTATCATGCACAGACGGCTCAAAATGCCAGTTTGTCCGCTCGTTGGTGATGGTATTTCTACGGTTATGTCTCACCGTCTTACCGAACTTGGCATTGAAATTGAGGTGGGTGCTTGCCTCAGCATGCATTTTGCAGCCTTCTTCTAAAGTAGTGCTTTCGGAATAAGTTACTGCGGGGTTTGACGATGAGGCGCCCGAGTTAACTGCGTGGAAAGCGAAGCTCTCTGTTTCCGGCCCCATTGTTACAGCGATCTTTGCAGGAAAGTACCGTTCATGTTTAAATTTATCCGAAATTTGCTCTTGGGAATCCAGTCGAAATGCTTTGCAGCGGAGGTTCTCGATTTTGAACTCGACTTCTATCAGGTTCCCGATTTTCTTGATCTCATGGTGGAGTTGAAGCTTGCAGTCCAGTTGCTGATGACTCAAAGCACGGCGGAGGTCTGCGGATTTCTCCTTGTAGTGGATTTCCCTCTTCATTGCCGGGCACGGGGAGTAGCAGTAAATTGTCCAAATCTCGTCAAGGGCTGAGTGATATGAAATTTTAAACTCATTATTTATGCTTTTACTTGTGTATTCTAAGAGAATTTCTATGAACTTGGAAGCCAGACATTTCATCAAACGATCTGCCATTTCTGGACGGACGATTCTCAGCGTTTTCCCTGCCAGTTCCTTCAATTTAGTCTCATTATCTGCCGTGCCCCTGAAATCAACATAGCATGCAGCACAGAAGAGAGTGTTAAACGCTTCCTTGTATATTGATGCTTCAATCGAGTGTGGGCCGATGTCCACTCCCATCAACCTCTCAAAATCTGTGTTGCTGATGCTTGTGTTCCCTCTACCCAGTTTCTCTAACTCCTTGATACTTTTGTCGGTGACTCCGATGAATGTATAAATGCAAAGCCTGGAGAACAACGGATGTAACTTCCGTTTCTCTAACTCCTTGATATTTTTGTCGGTGACTCCCATGAATGTATAAATGCAAAGCCTGGAGAACAACGGATGTAACTTCCGTTGCATCTCCTCTTCACCGCACTCTTCAATATGATATTCTCCGAAATCAGCTACGACATTATCTCCGAGCCGCAGACTGAGAGACACATTGCGAGACACACTATTTCTATATTCACCAGTGAATTTGGCGGCGAGGGACTGATTATTAATTAGCGGAAGGGGTTCAATGCAGTCTTTCATTAGTCTAGTTTTGAGATGGCCTATCCAGGAATAAACATCAGGAAAACCCATGGTATAAGAAGATCGGAGAAGGTAATTTGAATATGGAAATCTCGAACACTGCATTGGTTATGTGTTGGCCAAAGCAGTTTAAATACACCAAACAAAAACAAATAAAGAGCTCGTAGAAATTTCCAACAATGGTCACAGAACTTTTCTCACACGGACGGATCTAGGTGACTTCAGCGTAGAAATTTCAAAGAATGGTCACCGCACTTTTCTCACACTAACTAATTGATATGTTTGAAAATTTCCAACTCAAACCTATTATAATGAATCTATCAACGATGGGACTAAGTTCGCTGTACAATAATTTGATACGTTTGAGAATTTCCAACTCAAACCTCTCATAGTGAATCTAATAATGAGAATTAGTATTTGCCCTCTCTTGTGGTCACGCCTATCCCGTGTCCAGCCCCTATAAAAAATTCGTTTTTATCAGATTAAACACAACAAACCGAACATTTATCGTCCACGCTCACTAGAACTCCTTTGAAGTAGAAAGGTAAGACTTTTTGTTGTTCAATGAGATAATGCCATTATTTTTCTACGAAAAATAATATTGTTAAGATAGAAAATTTGAGATATTAAAGTTCAATTCTTCAATTATTTTAATGCCAATAGATAAATTTTGCTATTTATAATAGTAATTTTGTTTAAAATTTTAAAATAAATATGTGGTTATTCATCATGTTATAATTTATAAGGGATATCCATACCTAAGATCTATATAATATTTTAAAATACAAATTTTACATAAAATCATCTTAATATTTTACATCAAATTATGCATATTCCATTCTAGGGAAACCTGGGCGACGGAGAGAGAAGATCAAGGATACACTTCTAGCAAGACTAATCACATACTGGTATAAGGGTCTCAAGCAAGACACAAAAATTTGCATAAGGGTCACACATAGTTTTCACAAAACAATTAATGCATAACACAATATGTATAGACAATCTACTAGGTTTTCAATACACAATTGATCAAAGATTCAACATACAATTTAGAACTTGGGTACTCATAACCTAGTCAACAAAGTAGAGTGAAACATGTTAAATATATGGAGTAACAATTTTTTTTAATGTAAATACGATTTTCCTCTACTAGTTATCAACATGCTTGTTTCATTTCAATTGATGTAGTCGAGGGTAGAAGAATGAGCACTCCAAAACCATGTTACTTATCATCCAGTAACACAACATGATCATTGCACAAGGAATAAGGCATTAAATCATCATATTAATATACAAAACTAATAATTTCATTTTCCAAGAGAAAACCATAAGACTGATAAGCAAAAAATGAGGTAGATTATGGAACAACACTATGGAATATATATAATATTTACATTCATAATATATAAAATAATAAAGCCAAGTTTTTTCCTTGTTTAAATCTAGGAGTGTCATACTATGAAAGATGTAAAGACAATATGCACAAGGGCTATTGTGACATGGCGTGTGGCATTTATGGTTTTCCTTTTAAAAGAAAATATGATGAAGATAATGTTAAGAATAGGAACAAATACGCTAAGCTACACAAATTATAATGCTATAGAAAATAATAGAAAAACAATGTACAAGAATAGAAAATAATGCAACCACAAAAATAAAAGAAACTTGCTATAAATAATTTTCACCAATCACGACTTAAAAATCAAGCGTATTATTCAACGTACTACTAAAATCAATTTAACATAAAAAAAATGAATGAAATGGACACAAAACACAATTAAAAATAAGTATAATAATATCATAAAAAAATAAGGATGAGAACAACTACCCATCAACAAGAACAATCTAGTGAGCGGGTTCTAACTCACGTTTTTGCAATATGAATAATTTACAAATTGAACTAAATTACTTGGTTTAGAATAGTAACATTCACTCAAAGTAAAGAAGAATAGTACATTATTTATTCAAAATCGACATCTCCCACACACCATTTCTTCACTTGTTTTTATAGTAAATGACTCAAAAGAATATGGTAAATAGAGCATTTACTTAATAGTATATTCAAAATTTTGGTTTTATATTTACTTAGTTTGTTTAAATTTACCAAGAAAAATCAATAATCTTAATAATATATTAGATCATAATCTCCAAATAGATAGTCTCTATAAATATTTATATCTTTTATGACTTCCAATTTTTTCATTCAATTAAAATTATGAGCTTGAGAAATAGACAAACATTTTTATTAAAGACAATAGATTTGCATAGTTCCTAACAATAAGGGCATTTCATTTCTAGATTGGGCTATATTTAAGATTTAACACATGTCATTTTTGGATTCAACTATGTGAGATTTGTTTTTGCATCACCATTTTGGGTCATACTTCGTGATCCATCATTAAAATGAAAGAGAGCTATAGGAAAAATGGTTTACTATAGATGAACATAGATTTAAAATAGAGAGAGGGAGGGTCAAGACTAAACATGATTGAAGACGATGATAATACTTACAAAATAAAACTAAAAATAAGATGCAAAGAAAAACAATTAAAAAAAAACATGTATTTATATAAAAAATCATCTTAAAAATAAATAAATAAGCCATAAACATATATATAAAAGTTGACTTAACAACATAAACGTAGAAATCTAAAGAAACCTATTATGGATAAACATAAAGAGTGTAGAATTAAAAACCATCTGACAAGGTGTCTTTGGGCTGGAAATGCTCCAATAAAAAGTTGTTCGCCAAATATAAGCTTCAAATCCTCGCTTATAACTATTTGAAATGATCTCCAATTTTGATGAAACAAAAGTAAATCTTGACTTTTTCGAGCCTCCTAGATGCGTTTGAATAGTAAGCAATTCCATGAGTATAACTAGAAATAATGCAGTCATCTAGATCTGACAATACATAAATACAATAGGGTGATCCCACAATAGTGGTTTACACTTTTTGGCCTAACTGGACACTGATATTTTTTTTTAACACAATCTCCACATTCGGGCACCTATAGCGATTAAACCATAAGGAATTTGAAGATGATGTAAACTAGAGTCTTGTCACATTTTGTCTGTAGATTCTAAAAATATTTTTTTCAATTTTTTTGGAATCAAATTTCACTTCTTTTTCCATCTCCCACAAAAATTGTTTTTTTCAAAAACAACATTTTTAAAAAGTGACGCACACCGTATAACGCATAACTTTTTTTCCATGAAGGATAAAATTCCAATTCTTTCAAATTTAGATTTCTAACTCTGATATCTAGTGCTTTCATTTGGTTAGATAGTTTTTTATTGAATATTTTTTCTTTAATCAAGTTTCAAAGTCAATCAAATGACAATTCATACCTAGAGCGACCGTATAACGCATAACTTTTACTGTATGTATCCCGAATTCTCTTTTTTTGTTGGATCAAAGGACTTCAATATCTGGTGCACTCATATTTTTAATTTTTTTTTTTTTTCAATCTTCTATTTTTTCCACTTATCTTGGAAACAGAGATTTTTGTTTTAGATTAGAAAAGCCTATATTTAATAAAACTTAAAAAATAGATAGATAAATAAAACCAAAACATACTCTGGTATATTCATTGGATAGCTCGTTCTGAAGGCTACTCGATTCCAAGTTTGGTTTCTAAATATTCCCCCATTTTCATCCCCAATCGGAGCTTGAAAGCGTAAAATTTTAGGTTTTTTGTGTGTACAAATTAAAAAATTAGGGAAAAAGGGGGTTCTAGCGAACCCCCAGGGGTTCTAGCGAACCAGGGTTCATTCGAACCCTGGTTCATGCGAACCCCCCCTAATATGCACATTTCCTTTGTTTTTTGGGCACGAAATGTGGGCCCAAAAGTTAGTGGGTTCGCTCGAACCCTAGTTCGGTCGAACCCCTTTATGGTTCGGTCGAACATCTAGGTTCATGCGAACCCCTAAAACCAATTTTTTTGCCATGGGGTCATTTTTTCTCAAATTTCCTTCCTCTTCAAAAGTGTAAACCACTTATGTGGCTTCACCCAATATAAAGGGGTAATTAAATCTTTGCAAAACATTTCTTACTCTCCAGATCATTAAAAATACAAACGAAGAGCATACAAGAATTTAAAAATTTTCTACATGAAAATATCAATCTCTTAGTTAGGAATATAAGAACCTAGATTTCTCAAAAAAAAAAACTTTGATAGCATGGTAGAAATATGAAATAGATTGAATAACCAAAGGAAATTTTTAAGAGAAAATCAATGTCGCATAAACTAAAAAATCATAAAGAATGCAAACCAAAACTTTGAGAGGTTATGCAATATCATTAACACATAATACATTGAGAGCTTCCAAGATTGATGATAAATACAAGCTAGGTGGTGAGTTTATATAGAACTTGGTTGAAGATGGAGGTGACAAATCAACCAATGAGAATTGACCAGCAAAACCACCAACATTAAATAAAGTGATGAAAAATTAAATACTCCACCCTTACGTGGTGGACAATAACTCATCATTTTATCTCATAGTTATTAAATAATTAACTCACTTTATTATTGTAAGCAAGCTTAATAAATGTGTAGGAAAAACCTATAACTAAGGGAATTAAATATCCCACTAGTAAATAAAAACCTACACTAATAGGTCCTTGAGCCAAGTTTTGAAGGTCGAAGATGACGACCTCCAAAGGAGATAAGTGCTTTCATAGAGAGTGTGGCCACATAAGTAGTTTAATCTTGTTCACACTGAAAGCCATTGATTTTTCATACTCGATTTTGATAAAGGCCCTCAAAGAGGAACTATGGAATCTCAAATTCATTATGGGCTATATTGGTTCCATGGAGCTACCCGAAGTGGGTGAGAGTCAATTTACTACTTCTTCTGGTCTCCTACATAATTCAAACTGGTAACCAGGACATGTACATTTTCTATATTCACAACTCCCCTTTTCCCAGCATTGTAGGCGAGCACTATGGATTTTCAAAGTCATGTTGGGTTGGTCTGGTGGGTCAGATTCAGAATATTATGCACTATATTTTGTATTAAATATTTTAACTATCAACTTGTGCTTTATCACAGTGGGATACTGAACCAAGGCACAATTTTCTCTATAAATAGAGAACCATAGTGGCCCCGGTTGGACCTATCATGTGAAATCCCAAGATCCCAAGCATGATCGGCATCCCCCATGGTTTGAGAATATGACCTACACCTTATAAAACCACTAGCAGCTTAGAATCAATTATGCCCGATGTAAAGTGAAATTTGTCATTTATATGTAAGAGCCTGCATGCGCTACTCGTCCTTAAAAAGCTATGTAACATTGTAATTCAATATTTTAACAAGAATAAATGGTTGTGTTATTCTTCATTATTCATTTACATTAAAGAATTAAGTTGTGTGTTCAGTGTCTATTCAAATTACAAGTAACCAAAATTAATGTTACCAACACTTGCACCTAAAGGAGGTTCAAGGAGTACGCTAGTAGAAGCTATATTTTGTTAATATGTTACATGGTATGTGTCTGTACCTAGGTAGGCTACAAGTTGAAATTTTTAGTGTATGTGGCTGGATTAAACACTTAATAATAAACTTGGTAAATAATAGATGTAATAAACTTATACAAATCTATAGTTTTTCCTTCAAGAAACTGAGTATTGTCTAATTATGTAATATTTGCATGCAGATTTAAAACTTAAACCAATTTACAAATGAAAAAATAAAGTTTCCATGAAATTGATAGAAAACAATAAAACTGGATATAGAATGTTCTCATCCAGTGGGCCAATTATCAAATAATTATTTATCTAGCTTTTATGTGATAACCGATATTTTGGAGGTTGTTACCATGAAATGAGAACTAATTTACCATGAAATGAGAACTTATTTACCATTAAACAACACTGTTGCTAAGGTTTTGTAAAATTTTGTCACTCTTGCTAGGTTTTGCTAAAATGTTTCTTTATATGTGAATTTAGGGTAAAAAGACCTAAAAATCCCTACCTAGTTTTCCTTTCCCTATAATTTATTTCTAAGTTTTCGTTGACTTGCTTCCATGATTCTATCTGTCATTACTCATTTTATTAAGCTCTTTGCAACATTAAGTTACCAATCCCTTGATTCTATCCTAATTCTCACTTAAGAAGAATATTTTGCATGTGCTTAATTAAATGGCTTAACTAAGCCCACACTTAATATATGGTTTGCATCGCTTATTATGCCTTTTCACTAATTGACATGAAGTATTTTATTAACGAATGGAACACCCATAGAATAACGGAAGGGTTGACACTTGAATCCATTTTATTTGTTTCCTTTCGGAATGATTCCATGAGTATGTGGATAGTTTTATCAAGGTTAAGTTAATTGTCGTGAACCGGCAGAAAGGGGTTAGGTGTCAATGTCATGATTTTTAAAGGGATTTTTTAGGTCTTTGGGATGATTCAAGAGGATATATATGTGACTCTTGGAATGAAAAATAAGGACACGTGGACTCATCTCAATGTCTCCAATTGGTTTTCTATCAAAAGCTATGATTGTGAGCAATGGTATGATGACACACAACACAATCTCATAAGGATTATGTATTCTAGGACACATTAATGTTTAAAACAACTTTAAAACACATGTTTATATCATAAGTTACTCAACTGTTCAATGAAAATTTGATGGATGGTTGTATTTAAATTCTAGAATGAAATACACAAAGTTCTAGGATTATGAACTCAAGCCTCTAGAATCACCATATAACTGATGAACGTACTCCCCTTACAAAGCCTCACACACACAACTAAAGAGAGATAAAAGGAAAATACAGAAATAAGCACTTCATTTCTATTATCTAGATGAAGTGAAATTACAATACTAAGAAAATATCATACTATAGGCACTTAGGCCTTCTGATTACAAAAATTTACAAGCAAAAAACAACGATCTGCACTACTGGAGCTCCCCTCTGTAACCAAGAGGTCTAACTACCTTAGAATGTTCTAGAAGGTGTAACCCCATGTTGGAACGAGGAATTCTACTATCGATTTCTTTCCTTAGAAGTTTTTATTTTCTATATTTTTCATTTGATATGTTTATAACTTCTCGTGGTCATAACTTTCGATCCGACCTCGAGATTTCCAATTTTAATATATATTGTTTGTGGAAGGTTTGAATTTTGTTGCTTCTATGCTTGGGAGATAAAATAACAATATTCACACTCTCTCATTCAAGGAAAACCCTAGGAACCTCAATCTTAGGTATGCAAACGAGAAAGAGATCTTGCAACAAGGTTGTCCTAGGGTCTAATTATAGACTATGGATGGGTTCACCAGCAAGATAGGACTTGGAAGGATAAATGAAAGCAAGATGTAATGCTTAACCCTAATATGATGCAAGACTTCCCTAGATGACCTTAAAATAAATGTAAAAATAAAAATAAAAAACTGTAAGAGCAGAGGTGTGCACATGGAAACCTGAAGAATATTGGAATAAGCTCTGAAAGACTCAAAATCATAAAATTGGTGCATACTAGGACTCATATACCACTTTGGGCGTATTAGTCCCTGACTAGGGTTTCTTGTCTCGAACAGGTTTTCGGCAGTGTAGGTTTTGGAAATACAAAATCTAGAAATTCAATTTGTAGTGGGACTCACGTGCCACTTTTGGCCTATCAGTTCCATTGCGCTTTTCTAGGAATTCAAAGTTCGGATCTGCACTTCAACCTCTACTCTTCTCTTCTAAACTGATTTTTGGATCTGAACCTATACAAAATACCTGAAAAATAGAATATATGCTTGGTTCTTATACGGGGGGTTTTATTCATGAGTAACTAAGTATTATTCATGGTTATGGCAATTATTTTAGTGAATTTTATTAGTTTGACTTCACTTTAGTATTAAAGTCTATATTGTTTGACCCTATTTTAACTATTATTTTTATATAATCATTATCTCAATT